>JAAGEH010000027.1:5855400-5868205 GCA_011751065.1 Lasiurus cinereus
GTGCAAGCCAAACCCTGGTCCCATGCACACACATGCACACACACACACACATGCACACACACACACACACACACACACACACACACGTCAGCAGCGGGCCTGCTCCCGGCTGCTGCGGCCTCGCAGGAGAGCCCCTGGCAGGCGGTCCCTCGCGTCCCTTCTCCGCAGACAGGAAACCTCCTTGCAGCGGGGAGGGGGGCGAAGCTCTGCGCGCTATTAATAGCGAGCGCATTAAAATGTAGCAACATCTCGGAGGGACAGAGAACACGGTGCGGGTAGGGGGTTTCCATGGCAACGCAACCACCCCTCGGTTTCCGGGGATGCATAGTAAATAAAGGAGAGGAAACCGAGGAAGCCTGGATGGCACGTGATGGCAGAGGAAATGAGACCGCTCCGGAGGAGGGGGGTGGAGGGGGGCTGAGTGGGGAGCTGGAGGCGCTGGGTGGGTCTCCAGAGGGGAGTCTCCAGCCTTGGAAATCTCTGTCCTCCGGCTGGCAGCCCCGCCCCACCACAGGGGGGGGGGTGCTGGACAGAGGAGGCAGTGACCAGTGAATGGCTCTTCCCTCTCCACATCCTCTGGGGAGCCCCCCCCCACTCCCCTGACCTCAGTGTGTCTGTGTGGATAGTGACCTGGAATCACCCTTCTCCATCCCCGCCCCTCGGCCCCGGGTTGTTGATGGACTCGGGGTCGGGCCGTGCAGAACGCCAGCCACGCACGCACATAGCGCACCTGCCAGTAGGTTAGGTGGGGACTCCGGGTACAAGGATGAGCTTCAGTCCGCGCTTGCCCGGCCCCCGGACACTGGCACACGCTCTCAGTTGAAGGTGGGCTGCTGGCTGCTTCAGCCACCTGGGCCTCCTCAGCCCTCCGTCACCCGGGCAATGCAGGCCGCATCCCAGAGGGAAGCAAGGGAGGGCTCCCCGGCACGCAGGCCTGTCTCTCCTCCGCTAAAGGCTGGGGTTCTGTCTCTCAGCCACGCTCTGAGCACAAGGCACCGTTCCCATTCATCACCGCTCCGTCTGCGGGAATTCGCGTGAGCGCAAGCGCACACGTGTGTGTGTGTGTGTGTGTGTGTGTGTGTGTGTGTGTGAGAGAGAGAGAGAGAGAGAGAGAGAGAGAGAGAGGGAGGGAGAGAGCGCAGCTCTATACCGTTTCTGCTAATGGAAAGAAGCAATGCTGGAGATAAACAAAATATCCAAAGTCATTTTATTATATATATATATATTTTTTTTTAATTGATTTCAGAGAGGAAGGGAGAGAGATAGAGACATCGATGATGAGAGAGAATCGCGGACTGGCTGCCTCCTGCACATCCCCTCCTGAAGATGGAGCCCACAACCCGGGCACGTGCCCTGGACTGGAATGGAAGCCGGGACCCTTCAGTCTGCAGGCGCATGCTCTACCCACTGAGCCAAGCCAGCGAGTGCCAGCCAGAGTCATTTGTAAGGCTTGGTCATGCCAGAAAGGGATGGCAGTGGAGGCGACCAGCAGGTGTTGAGAGCATGTTTAAATGAGGCTGCTGTAGTCTGGAAGAGAGAGCACGGGGAAACGCCCATCTGGCATTCACAACCGGCCCCGGATAATCTACAGGTCGCTTGACAGAGCCGAGAGCCGAGAGCCACAGACCAGCATCCATCCGGGGCACAGCATTCACGCTGGCTCCTCCCCGCTGCTCAGACCTGGGGCACCCGGGACAGTGCTCAAGGACAGTGGCCTCGAGGCCGTGAGTTCGAACCAGGCACCAACTCCTGGAGACAGATACGCTCCTTGTGCTGGTTTCTGGAGGTAGAAGGTTGGGGTGGGGGGGTCGTGGAGGACGAAGAGTCGTTGATTAGGATGGCGTGGCTACACCGTCAAAGCGAGAGACCTCTGTGGCTGTGGACTGTTCGCTTGCAGGCTTGGCTGGGGAGCTGAAGGGGGCCCCGACATTCACAACTGCACATTGGGAAGCAATGCCCCCGCTGCAAGGAGTGACATCCCAGCCACCTCGGTCCTGAAGGCCACCCAGTCCTGGCAGGGCCCGTGCCCAGGTCGTGCCTCCAGCACCGTGGCTGTCAGGCCAACCCCAGCTGACCTCCCGATCGATCAGAGAAGACAGCCCGGGGCACCGAGAGCCCATCTTTCCGAGGTGAAACCAGCCCCGCCCTCCTGCCCAGGGCGTCTCCAAACTTCCGGGTGTTTTTCCCCTGGTCCCTCTCGGCCTCTCGGAGATTCACCGCGTTTCCCAACAGCACTGCCCTCGGAGCACCGGGTATCCTGAACAGTCCAGCCTCAGCCCCCCACGTGGTCAGACGCAAAGGGTGGGGAGTCAAAGGTGAGGCCCCAGAGGGACAGAGGAATAACTCCGATGACTCAGTGAAACCTCCACACTCAGCACCTGCAGCCTCGCACCTGCCACAGAGGGGGAAATTGGGGGGGTGGGAAGAGGCCTCCCCTTGTTTCTGTCCCACCGCCCCGCCTTCCCTCTAAAATGGGGGAACCCAAACCAGATGCCCTGCTCTGAAAACCGAGAACAGCCCAGCCCCCACCCCCACCCCTAGCTCTGCCTCCTGGCCCCTCCCTGCCCAGGGCCGATGGGGTGGGACAGAGCCCAGCATCTGGGCTGTCCCCTGAGAAGGGACAGATGCGGTGTCTCCGGCCCGGCCTCTCGGAAAGGTCCCAGCTGCGGGGGCTGCCTGGTGGCCGAGTGATCCCTCCCAGCTGCCACACAGCCACGAGGGCTCCCAGCTGGTGCCGGCTGATGAAGAACAGGTCCCGGCCTGGTCCCTTGGCTACAGGACCCGTCTGTCCCACTCGCTAGACTCAGGATGTCATTAGTCACCAAGGTCACGGTGGAGCTCCGGCCCTGGCCCATCGGGACAATTGAGTTAGCGCAGATTTCGGGGAGGGTGTTGCCACCACAGAATGCCGCCGGCTGCCGCTGGGGGTGGGGGGAGATGCCCAGCCGGCGTGCCCACCACCATCTGCGCAGGCATGCTGACCAGGGGCTTGCAGACCAGCACCAGCTGCAAAGGACACGCCCTGGGCACACACCGGCCACAGGCTCATGCAAGGTCAGACCACATGAGATCACGGCGTTTATTTTTATGTATTTATTTTTTTTAAATATATTTTATTGATTCTTTACAGAGAGGAAGGGAGAGAGATAGAGAGTTAGAAACATCGATGAGAGAGACATCAATCAGTTGCCTCCTGCAAGCCCCCTACTGGGGATGTGCCCGCCACCAAGGTACATGCCCTTGACCGGAATCAAACCTGGGACCCTTCAGCCTGCAGACCAACACTCTATCTACTGAGCCAAACCGGTTTTGGCACGGCTTTTTATTTTTTTTATTGTTACTTACGTATTTATATTTTAACAAGGACATGGAGGAATGTGAACAGGCAGAAGTAGTCAGTTGAACAGAGGGTGGGGATGTGGATGGAGGGGTGGGGAGGTGAGAGGAGGGTAAGGGTAGGGTCAGGTGAAGAGCTGGAAGTGGTCCAGTGACAAAGGGGATGGGGCCAGGTGGACAACCAGAAGTGGTCTGGTGGACAAAGAGGTGGGGATCCTTGAACTTGTGCACTGGTCCAGGGAACTAGGGGGTGTGGCCCCGTGAACAGGCAGGAGAGGTCTGGTGATGCTCGAGATGGCCCCCCAACTCCCACACACACCCGACTGGACAAACTCTGGATGGCAGCCAGAGGGCCCCTGCCCTCAGGATGGAGAGGCGCCCTGTCAACCTGGCACCAGCTGGCTCAGGGCCCAGCCACTGGTGAGGGACACTGGAGCGGGAGGACAGGGTGACCAGAAGGGACCAGGGGTTTACGGGTCTCAACGCAGTTGTTTCCCTGAGATCAAAGCCCACAGGCAGGGCTCGGGGTCTCGGGACATTCCAGGGAGACATGCCCCAATGGGGGCCACCACACAAGGTCCCTGGGCACAGGGACCCCCTGGCTGGGTTGAAAAGGGGCTGGCAGCCAGCTTTCTTGCCGTCCTCCCAGCTGTGTAGAAGTCAGCCTAAGGGCAGGGGGTAACTCCCGCTGCCGGGGGTTAGGGACCTAACCCAATCCCCAGAGTTGGGGAGATCCACCCCTCCAATGAGCAGCTAACCAGCCCTGCCGGTGTGGGTCAGTGGGCAGGGGGACACGGTGGTGTGGCCAGGTGAGCAGCCGGAAGTGGTCAGGTGAACAAGAGCCTGGGGCCAGGTCAACAGCCAGAAGTGCCCAGGGCTGAAGGGGCTGGGCCCAGGTGGACAGCCCATGGTGATGACGTAAGCAAGGGGGTGGGGCCAGGTCAGCAGCCGGAAGTGGCCCGGAGATGGAGGGGCTGGGGCAGGGTGGACAGCCAGAAGAGGTCCGGTGAACAAAGGGGTGAGCCTCTTGAACTTAGACATTGGCCCCGGGATCTAGGGGTGCGGCCCAGTGAACAGGGAGGAGGGGTCTGGTGAGGCTCAGATGCCTCCACACACACACCTGGTTGGGCAGACTCTGGATGGTAGCCAGAGGGTCCCTGCCCACAGGATCAGAGGTGCCCTGTGAACCTCGGAGCAGGCCGACCTCAGGGCCTAGCGACCAGTAAGGGGGGAGGACAGGGCGCCCAGAAGGGTCGAGCGGTTTAGTGGTTGCAACACAGCTGTTCCCCTGAGATCAAAGCCCACAGGGAACAGCTTTGCTCAGGACAGGCCAGGGAGAGAGGCTTCCAGAGGGGACGCCTCGGTGGACACCTGCCCACTTGAACCCCGCTGGCTGGCTTGAAGGGGGCTGGCACAGCCAGCTTTCTTGCCCTCCTCCCAGCTGGAGACAGGATGTAATTCGGGGGCCACCTGGTGTGAGGCGTGTAACCCACCCCCTAGAGTTTTGGGTGTCCATCCCGCTGAGAGTTGCTAACCAGCCCCGCCTGTGTGGGCCCGTGGTCAGGGGGACAAAGGGGTGGGGCTACGTGAACAGGGGGAGGAGAGGTCACATCAGATTGGAGAGGTCCCCCACCTTGGGCAAGACTCTGTTCGCGGCCGGAGAGTCCCTTCCCTCAGCAACGTGGGGTGCGCTGTGAGCCAGGCACAGGCCGGCCCTCAGGGCCCAGCGACCAGAAGGCTCTCTGCTGGGAGGAGGAAGATCTCCCGGAAGGAAGCAGCAGGTTAGAGGTCTGAAGGCTGTTTGTCTGGGATCACAGCCCACTGGCAGGGCTCGGCGGCTCCGGACAGTCCAGTGAGAGATGCCCCGATGGGGTGGGGGTGTCACAGAGGGCAGCTGGCCACGGGGACCCTCACGGCTGTCTTGAAGGGGCTGTCGTCTGCCTTCCTTGCCTTGCCCCCCGCTGTGCAGAAGGTGGCTCTGGGGCGATGGGTGTTAGGCACGTACGTAACCCAACACCCAGGGTACGGAGGTCCATCCACCCGGTGTGGGAGAAGATCCCACCAGCCCGGCCGGTGTTGCCCAGTGGCTGAGCGTCAACGTATGGACCAGGAGGTCTGGATCCCATTCCCGGTCAGGCACATGCCTAGTTGGAGGTTAGATCCCCAGTGGGGGCGTGCAGGAGGCAGCCCATCAATGATTCTCTCTCATCATTGATGTTTCCATCTCTGTCCCTGGCCCTGTCCCTTCCTCTCTGAAGTCAGTAAAAATAACTTTATAAAATATGAGGCGAAATCCTAACAAGCAACATGAAGGCCACCTCTCACTGTCTATAGCCACCCCTGACCTGACCCACCCCGGCCCCAGCATGAAGCCTGACCTCAGCCCTGACCTCAGAGGTGGTCCATTCACAGCACGGCGGCTCCTCCTGGGGCAGGGCCCCCTCCGACCGCCCTCTTCCGGCGGCCTGTGTCTTCCTGGCTCCTCCTCCGTCCCCCCCAAACCCAGGAACTGACCCTCCTCCCTGAGTCGCAGGTGAGGCATCCAGAGTGCTGGGGTCAGAAAGTGCACCTTCTGCTCACAGCCACCGCCACTCTCATGCAGCCAACCAATGCTGTGAGGATGCCTCCAGAGGGGCACGGGCACCAAGGTCTGAACCCCTTGGCAGTGTCCTGGGGAAACAGGGACCCAGGTTGGGGGGGTGTGGTTCAGTGAATACAGGAGTGGACCTGTGAGAGAGTGGTCAGGTGAACAACAGGGTGTGGTTACATTAACAAGGGGTGTGGCCTAGTGAACAGGTGGAAGTGGTCACGTGAACAAGGGGGTGTGGCCAGGTGAACAGGTGGAAGTGGTCACGTGAACAAGGGAGTGTGGCCAGGTGAAGAGGTGGGAGTGGTCATGTGACCAAGGAGTGTGGCCCAGTGCGCAGGTGGGAGAGGTCATGTGAACAAGGGGGTGTGGTCAGGTGAGGAGCTGGAAGTGGTCAGTGAACAAGGGGGTGTGGCCAGGTGAAGAGGTGGGAGTGGTCATGTGAACAAGGGGGTTGGCCTAGTGAGGAGGTGGAAGTGGTCATGTGAACAAGGGGGTGTGGCCAGGTGAAGAGGGAGGCTGAGATGCAAGGGAGGGGGCCAGGAGCCAGGAGCACCAGACGCCTCCATAAATCAGTGAAGAGGCAGGAAGGACCCTCCCCTGGAGCCCTCCATGGGAGCACAGCCCTCAACTCCCTGGTTTCGGATTCTGGAACCCAGAACGCAGAGAGCGCATGTTCCTGATTGGTTTGGTCCAGTCTGTTATCATGGGAGCCACAGCCCCAGGAAACAGACCCCTCCTGGCCCCTCCTCTTGAGGCTTTGACAGGATTCTGGAAAGAGCGGAGCCCTGCGCTCTGGCAGGGGGGACCCCCTAAACCTCTCATGGCAGATGGCAGGGCTCACGGGGAGATCCATCCCTGAGTCTGTGCCCTGACCACAGCCTGGCCACTCTTCCTGGGGCAGGGCCACCTCCTGCCGCCCTCTTATGGTGGCACGTGTCCGGTCGTGCCCATATTCTAGACGTCTCCTTTCCCCCAGGGGCTCCTGGGCAGTGCCAGGCCAGTGGGCACGCCAGGGCAGGCTGCGCGGTAAGGAAGCACAGGAGGATGAGGCAGGGCACTCTCCAGCCCGGCCCTTACCTCCCAGGCCTCCCCCAATGAGTTCAGCCTGGGGCACCTGGGTTGGCAGGAGCCAGCAGCCTGCTCTTCGTACCCATATTCTAGATGCCAAAACAGAGGCTCAGAGAGGGGGAGCCAAGGTCCCTAGTCCCAGCCCACCTCACCCTCGACTCAGCCCGGCTCACGGTGGCTCCCCCAGCTGCCACCTGGTTGCCATGGTTTCGGAAGAGAAGGAGATTCCTGAGAAGCAATATCCCCTCCTCCCTCCCTCCCTCTCTCCAGCATCAAAGCCTCCTTTTCCTGGCCTGGCAGCCGGGAGCAAAGGAGGTCAAGGAGGCAGAGGGCCCCGGAAATTCCCTAGGGCGCTCCGGGTGTCCCCATCGCCCACCCACACTGCCCAGACCAGGGGGCTGTTTCCTGCCTGCCTGCCTTCGCACAGGCGGGTCCCTCCACCTGGAATGCCCTTCCTCGTCCTTCAAATCCCAGCTCAGCTTTACCTCCACTGGAGAACCTTCCCCCGATTCCCGCAGGGGCCCCCCTGCATCCTGCATCCTGCATCCACCTGGCGGTGCTAGCTTTGCCTTTGTACCCCAGCCCCTGGCACAGACAGGTGCTCAGGAAATCTGGAAGGGAAGGAAGGAGGGAGGGAAGGAAGGAGGGAGGAAAGCGAGCAAAGAAGCACCTCTCCTAGGATGGGAGAGGATCTGGACCGTGAGCTCCTGGCACGGGGCTGGGCACGGAGCCAAGCCCACTCCCTTCCTGCCGCCTCCACTCGAGCCTGGGTCCAGCACCTTCTGCCTCCTCCGACTGGACCCGGCTCAGGGGTCGCCTCCACGCCCCCAGGCCTGTGTCTGCTGCCCGTTAGGATGCCAGGCAGTGACACCAGGAGGCAGACTGCACTTGACTTTCATAAGGAGCTGGCGTGTTGGGGGAAAGGCCTGCGTTCTGGGAAATCCCGGACTGGGCAAGCTCGCCAGGGCCTGAGGGCTGACCGGGAGCAGGGTTTTCAGGCTGAACACTTGCCGCAAACAGCGCCCTGCCTGCGGCCATTACATAAATAACAAATGCAAAATAAGCTGCTTGGGGCAGAGTGGTGGGTGTTGCAGGCACCTGGGAGAGGGGACCGAGCCCCAGGTCCCCTGAAGCTCTGGGTTCCGGGGAGATGGGGGTAGGGGTAGTCCTGGCGGTGGGAGGGGCAGCCAGGGGAGAGGGAAAGCCGGGAGAGAGTGCAGGGGCTGACAGTTACTGACTGGGACCGGAGGGCTCAGTGTCTGCAGAACTTCCTGTTCTGTTCATGCCCATGTGGCTGGGCCAACGACTCTTAGCCTGGACCTGGCTGCCTGGTGTGAACTGTGCTCCCGGCAAGCTCCTCTGTTGGTGGCGCTGCAGGCCTGGGAACCTGCATGGGGGGGAGGGGAGGGGGGCGAGCATCTGCAGAGAACGGATGGATGAGCAGGGCACAGCGCAGGCAGGGGTGCAGGCTGCCCAGCGGAGGGTCCTGCCCGTCCTGCCCTGGCTCTGGGTTCACAGACAGCACCGCACCCCAAAGTCCCGAGGTTTCCCCGGAAAAGTGCCGGGGAAGCCAGGAGTGAAGGCCTCTCCCGGGCCCACACCTCACCCCAACACCCACCTGCAGCACCTCCGTTCAATGCGTTGCCAGGAGACCACTGTTTGCAGACAGCAGAATCCTCTCCCCAGCCCGGCCAGCGCGGCTCAGTGGTTGAGCGTTGACCTATGAGCCAGGAAGTCATGGTTCGATTCCTGGTCAGGGCCCATGACCAAGAGGTACAGGAGGCAGCCGATCAATGAATCTCTCTCATCATTGATGTTTCTAGCTTTCTCTCCCTCTCCCTTTCTCTCTGAAATTAAAATAAAAAAAAAGTTGGGGGGCGGGGGGGGGATCCTCTTTCCAACAAATGATGCAGAATAGCAGTGTCCAGCCAGATCCGAGGGCAGCCGCTCGGGTGGACACGGGAGAGCCACTCACACTCACTCCCCTCTCCCTCCTCCACCCCCCACAGCAAGGCCCCGAGCCTCTGCTGCCGTCACTGATGGGAGAAGGGGAGACCCACAGGCCACACATTTCCCAGCTCACACAACGGGTCGGTGGTACCAGCTCAGGGAAGGTCAGGGCTTGTGACCCTAGCCGTCGGGGAACAGTACATCCCCACGGACAGACAGACGGACCTCGGCTCCTGCAGGCCGGAGGAATGAGGGGGGTACAGGTCTGTTTGGGTTCTGTCTCACCCACTTCCTGGCTGCCTGGGGCAAACCCCTCCATCTCAGCTGGCCTCCACCGGGGCTAGATCCAGGCCTCCGGCTCGAACATCCTCCATGTCTGGAAAACGCTCGGCCTCATGAGGCGGAACAACCCCTGGGGGTGAGCGGAGAGCGGGGATCCCCATCACAGGGCCAGCCGGGGGAGGCCGGGCTCCAGGAGGCTGAGTCTGCGCCTCCCCAGCCAGGGGGGGCCTCTCCCCGGAGCCTCAGCCTCGGTGGGAGGCCGGCACCAGGCCACGGACAGGTGCGTTTTGTGGGCTGTGGGAGTGGAGAGCCGAGAGCAAGGGCGCAGGCCGGATGAGGGGGAGAGACTCCTTTTTCTTTTCAGAGAAAGACCTGTTCCCGCCTTCCCCGGCGGGGTGACAGGAAACAGCTAAAGACTGCTGACGACGACGACGTTCGTGCAAAAGACACCCAGGGAGCTCTGACCGAGACAGGAAGTGCTGAGGGGGAGCACAGCACCCAGCGCCTTCCGGTCAGCCTGGAGGACTTCCTGGAGGCGAGCTTCCAGCTGGGTTTCCCAGGGGGTGAGAGAAAAAGGGGGGCGGGCATCAAGCATGAGCCTGGGTGTGTGGGCCCTGTTATGCCCAGAGTTCGGGGTCCCCAGTAATCAACCACCAGGGAGCCTTTTTTCCGATGCAAAAGCAAAGAGTCTTTATTCAAACCCGGGTTTGGCTCCCAGCCTCTTTCTGGCGCAGCAGCGAGACGAGAGAGCGAGCCCCGGAAGAACAGTGGGTTAGATGGCGTTGGTCATTTGGGGGGGCTTAGGGAAGTGACGAGGGTGACAGAGATTGGTCACTTGGGTCAGGGTCTTTCTGTGGTCTAGCTTTATTAGGACCCTTGTTGTGTTGTGTTCCTGGAGCTTCATTGGTCCATTCGGGCGGTGGTCGGGGAAGTTAGGACATGGCTGGCACACCTGTGGCCACTCCCAGAAAAGGGAGGGGGTTTAGGCAGGGGGCCCAGGCCTATAGGACAAGATGGAGGAGAGTTCGTTTCTGCTTTGTCCTTTCAGGCCTGAACACCCACTGGAATGACGTGAGCGAAGACAGAAGAGGAGACGAATCCCGGGCCAGAAGGAAGGAGATGAGCTTTGATGAGGAGGTAACGTCAGGGCCGGTCGTGGGTGCAGGGGGGAGCTGGGATTCTGAGCTTTTGCAGGAAGCAACAGGGCACCTGGAAGGGATGGAGGGTTCTGAACAAGGACCCTCAGTGTCCTTCCAATCCGGGGGGCTGGCCGTGGAAAGAGGGGGCCCACCCCAGAGCATCAACGACAACTCCCAGACAGCACCTCGGTTCCAGAGGGGCAAGGGTTGGGTCCCCTTCTGCTCCCCGGTTTCAGACCCTGCACCCCAGCTGACATATATATCCCTGGCCAGCCTCAGGCCCAGCCGGCTGTGCGCTCTGTGCTGCCATCTGGCGGTGGAGGAGAGGAAGACCAGTCTTAGTGGGTCGGGAACTAGCTGGGGATGAGGGTGGAGGGGAGGAGGAGGAGGCGGCAGTGGCCAGGGAGTGGGCTGTGGGTGCAGTTTGCTTGGAGTTGACTGAGGCCCTTTGGAGGGTGAAGGGGGGGTGCCACTGGGAGCCCACAAATCGTTCCTCTTTCTAAAAGGCACAATTTTGGGGCATTTCCATTTGTCCCCCTTTGCCGCCCACCATGCAGCACAGGGCCTGGCACAGAGCAGGTACTTGGAAGTAAGGCACTGACAGGCAGCAGATGCTGCTACACACTGCCCAGCGCCTTCCTCTGAACATCCCCGAGAGGAGTGGGTTCGATCATTGAGTAAGCGAGGGGACTGACACGGTGAGCCACCCACTGAGTCATGGCCACGTGTCATCGTCCCGGGCACTGGGACAAGGAGGTGGGTGCACCCTCCCCAGGGGAGGGCGCGCCTTCAGGAGCTGATGGCGGGGAGAGGAGAGCGTCATTGTGCACATCACACTGGGGTACTTCATGGGTTTCCGCCGTGTACCCTAAAACAGTGGTTCTCAACCTTCCTAAGGCCGCGACCCTTGCGTACAGTTCCTCATGTGGTGACCCCAACCATGAAATGTTGCTACTGTGATGCATCGTGATGTAAATATCTGCATTTTCCGATGGTCTTAGGCAACCCCTGTGAAAGGGTCGTTCGACCCCCAAAGGGGTCTCAACCCCTAGGTTGAGAACCGCTGCTCTAAAAGGAGAAAAGGCACCTTACAGAGGCCAACTCATGTGGGCCCTTCGGTTCAGACATGGCCTCTCCCAGCCTGACATAGTCCACGCAGAGCACAGCATATCCTCCTTCCTGTCCGCCTTCAGCCCTCCCTGCCCCCCACTGGGAATCCCATCCCCTCCCGGGGTCTGCTCTCTCTTCTCTCCACCTGATGGCCTCCTCTTCTCCGCCAGGGCGGCGAGTTTCTGGCAGAAAAGCCCCAGAGGTGGTGGGATTGCCCAGGGCGGTGAGCTTGGGAGAGGGGGCCTGCATTTCATCCCTCGGCCCTTTTGCCAGGTCTCACCCGCTCCTTTCTCATTTTAAGCCCTCGGATCAAGACAGGAGATGCCAGCTCCCAGATTGCCCAAGAGAGGTCCCTCCGTGCTTTCAGTACCCTCTTTTCTGTTCCTGTCCTGGGGGTTTCACTTCCTGACCCCTCTCGGGAGTTTCTGCCTCTTTCACTTCCCCCTCACCCCCCGCCCCGCCTGGCACTAACATCTCCTACAGGTCAAGTAATCTGTCAGCGGTTCTCAACCTTTTTTAATGCTGTGACCCTTTTGTTTTTAATATATTTTGTTGATTTTTTACAGAGAGGAAGGGAGAGGGATAGAAAGTCAGAAACATTGATGAGAGAGAGACATCGATCAGCCGCCTCCTGCACGCCCCCCACTGGAGATGTGCAGGCCACCAAGGAACATGCCCCCGATCGGAATCGAACCTGGGACCTTTCAGTCCGCAGGCCGACGCTCTATCCACTGAGCCAAACTGGTCTCGGCAATGCTGTGACCTTTTAATGCAGCTCCTCATGTGGTGGTGACCCTCCCAATCTTAAAATTATTTTCGTTGCTACTTCATCACTGTCATTTTGCTACTGTTATGAATCATAATGTTAATATCTGTGTTTTCTGATGGTCTTAGGCTCTACAGCAGCGGTTCTCAACGTGTGGGTCACGACCCACAGGTTGAAAACTTAGCAAGGTCGTCTAAGACCATGGGAAGACAGTGTAGATGTCTCAAGAAGAAAACTAAGATTTTCTTGTACCTTTTCCCCTTCTGCTTCCCTGTTCTCTTTAATCGGTAAACATTCACCTGGCACGTTTTATGGAAACTTGTTTTTTTTAAAAAATCGAATGAAGTCTCATTCACTCAGCAAAGCACAGTGTCAAGGAATGGGACTCGCAGGACAAAATAAACCAGGTGCCAAGGCCAGGGTCCCGCCCAGGACTCCTGGGGCGTGGCGTCTGCAGGGGTGACCCCACCTGGCTCCGGCGGCGGGGGGGAGGATTTCAGAAGCCTCGGGCAAGGCCACGCCTTTACACGGGCCAAGGCTGCCCCAGACGCAGGTATGGACAGA
>JAAGEH010000027.1:5868605-5895033 GCA_011751065.1 Lasiurus cinereus
TCTCTCTCTCTCTCTCATTAAGCCACTGTCTGCTCTCAGGAAGCTCCTGCCAGCACCATCGCTGTGGGTGGACCTGACCTCAGGAGACTGGAGGTGCTGGCCTTTGGAGCTTAAAACATAGGAGCGGAAAATCATGTTTACCCCCAAATGTTCACCTGCGGTGCTTTAAAAAGCCCAGGACCAGGGACAGCGGGCACTCTAAGGCCAGGTGCTGGCTCAGAACCCCTAGCCCCTGGACATCCGCTCCCCCCCTCTCCTGGAGCCTTGTGGGGGGGCGGGGGGGCTCCGATCCCCAGGTTGTGCCGCAGTGTGCAGATGCCGGTGCGTCTGGGGCCCTCTGGTGGCCACGGGCCACACATGCGTCCGACCCTTTGCAGAGCTGCTCTATGTAGGTGCAGTGGGACTGACCTCGGGGGGTGGGAGCCCATCTCACAGCCAAGGCCAGAGAGCTTGGGCCGGTCTCGTGTCACGTGCGGGTTATGACGGGCGCCCTCTCCGTCGGGGAACAAGGTTAGCGCAGGTATCATCATGCATTCATTCATTTATACGCCCGATATATGCCCGGTGTCTCCCAGAGAGCCATGTGTAAGCAGAGACCCCATAAAGCAGCGGTTCTCAACGTTTTTAAATGCTGTGACCTTTTAATACAGTTCCTCATGTGGTGGTGACCCCCAATCATGAAATTATTTTCGTTGCTACTTCATCACTGTCATTTTGCTACTGTTCATGAATCATCATGTAAATATCTGTTTTCCGATGGTCTTCGGCGACCTTGCTAGCAGTTTTCAACCTGTGGGTCGCGACCCACAAGTTGAGAACCACTGCTGTAGAGCCTCAGACCATCAGAAAACACAGAGAGAGGGCGTCCTGGGGGTGTTTGGGGAAAGAGTCTTTCTTCCGGGGCCTGCGGACAGTGAAGGCGCAGGCGCTGCCACAGCGATGTGCCTGCTGGGTCTGAAGACCAGTCGGTCAGGAGGCCACTGGCCAGGCCAATGGGGAAAGGGGAGGGAGGGAGTGAATGAATGAAGTAGGCGGAGGTGTGCAGCTTGCCACAGGAAGCCCAACCCGTGCCTCGACGTCCCTTCCCGGGCCTCTGGACATGCTCCTGAAAGGCACCTCTCCACGGTCTCTGCTTGGGAAGGCTTCCTTTCCTTGGGCACTTGTGTGTGCGCTCTCTTCGCCAGCTCAAGCCAATTCCTCCGCCTCGGGTTCAAGTTCATTGCTCACAGCTCGGCTTCCCTCTCCAGCTCCTGATGCAACCAGTCCGTGTGGGGCAGAGCTGTGAGTGTCCGCCACGCTCTGCTGTCCCCTCGGGCCTGGCTCGTGCCCCGGGTGGAGCTGGGGCTGGTGAGTCAGACAGACCTGGCTGCTGGCTGGCGGTGGGGCAGCCGCCGGCAAGTCACTCGACCTCACAACGCCTCGGTTTCTGCATTTGCAGAGCGGGATGGACACGGTGCCCGCTTCTCTTAGGTGTTACAGCCTCATGCAGGAGCCTAGAGGGAGAATTCCAATGGGACCCTTCTTTCCGGGTCTACGGTGTTTCCCTTCAGAGCTACGGCCCCTCGCTCGCTCTCTGAGTTCGCCCTGGGGTCCACCTCTCTTACAGGAAGAATGTCTGCTTCTTTTCTGAAAGCTCCTGGGCCTCCCAGAGGGGGTGGTGGGAAAGGGAAGGGAATGTCTGCAGCCCCTTGTACAGGTACTTCCAGCCCCTCCCACTGCTGCCCCCAGGCCCCCACTGCTGCCCTGACAGCGACCCTGACCTTGACCATTTATCAGAAGAACTTGAGGGCAGGGGACAGGGAGATCTGGCAGCTGCTTTCTCTGCCCCTCACATCCCAGGAAGGGAGGTCTAGAGAGGAGAGTAGAACCCCTTGCCCCTTCAGGTCCACACCAGGGGATCTTGGGGATCTATGGATTAGGGGAGCCCCTGGCCAGAGTTCAGGGAAGAGGGGGAGTGTCTGGGGCAGAACAGGCTCTCAGAGACGCGTGGTGAGCCTTGCCCCACATCCTCAAGGCAGGAAGAAGCTCTGAACTCTCCTTTTCCTCCCCGGCTGAGTCCTCTCCTCTCCAGTTTCTTCTCTGTAGTTCCCTCACAGGGCCACTGGGTGGCACTGTTGGACGACCCTGGAATTCCTAGCGCCTGGAAGGCCGGCTGGGCTCAGAGTGTGTTGGGGTGAGGCGACCTCAATTCCACTCCCGGCCCCCCCTTCCCGCCTCCCTGCAGGGCCCAGGCTCTTGTCGGTTCCCAGATTATCTTCCCTCTCCCAGGTGCGTCTTGGCTCTGCAGTGCAGGGAGGGGGGTGGGGGGTAAGGGCCAGGATGGCTCCGCCCCTCCATCCTCTCTGGTCCCTTTCCCCTTCCTTCCCTGGTCAGAGAGGCTGCCGTCTGGAACCCCAGATCTGGCTTCTGGGACCAGGTCCCGCTGCCTCTGCAGACCAGGCTCAGGGCTGTGAACCATCAGGGATTCGTCATCTGCTGGTTTCCTCTCCCATCTCTCACTGGTTCCACTTCGGACATCCCGGGGAAGGCTTGCCTGTGTGGCATGTGACAGGCAGGCTGTGCTTCAAGACCCCCATTTTAAAGAACAGCCTGATGTCTGCCAGATGTCCCCCCACATCTAACTGAGCCCCCGCCCTGCAGCCGGGGCCCATTTTCCCGAGCTCCCTCGCAATGGCCCTCCTCGGACTCCGAGAGCATCATTGAGATGCACGGGGACGTCAGGGCTGCACCGTCCTGAATCCCATCAGGCCCGTCTCCAAAGCGACTCGGCATCTCTGACGTTCCTCCCTCCCGCTCACCACGGAGAGACCTACACGCTGTGGGCACTGCCTGCCCGGGCACCCGGGCGGCCTGCCACTTTCTTAGAGACACCTGACCTTGAGCAGGTCACATGACCTCGCTGAACCTCCGGGTCCTCTCCATCACGTAGCTATAGCAGGGTTCCTCCTTTTTTATTTATTTTTATTTATTTTTTTAATATATTTTATGGATTTTTTACAGAGAGGAAGGGAGAGGGATAGAGAGTTAGAAACATCGATGAAAGAGAAACATTGATCAGCTGCCTCCTGCACACACCCCCGCACTGGGGATGTGCCCGCCACCAGTGTACATGCTCTTGACCAGAATCGAACCTGGGACCTTTCAGTCCGCAGGCCGACGCTCTATCCACTGAGCCAAACTGGTTTCAGCGGGGTTCCTTCTGATACCATGGTCCCAGTGCCTCGCCAGGGTGAAGTCAGAGAACTGGTCATATGCATGATGGGGCCCCACATTCCCATTTCACAGATACGGAAGCTGTGGCCCCAAAAGAGAAGGGATTCACCCAAGGTCATCCGCCTCAAGGTCACCCAGGTAGTGACAGCTCGGGGGCTGGCACTGCTAGGCTGATGATCTTTCCACAATATCAACTTGCTCCTGCTTCGATCTGTTCCCCTCTCCATGGACCGAGGCCGGGAAAAGGGGGCGGGGAGGGACCTGAGGTCGCAGGAACCATCGCCCCCGGAGGTGAGCGAGCAGCCAAGCCAGGACTCACCTCCAGGCCCGTCTGAGTCCAGGTCTGAACCTGATCCGTTGGTTCAAACCAGCCAGAGCCTTCCACGCACTTGAGTTTGATGCCGTACGATGGGGATGGAGCGGGGATGGGAAGCCTCAGATGATAAAGGGCGTTGGGTGCCTTTTTGGACCTGCAGGTTGTATCATAGCAACAGGAAGCCAGGGAGGAGGTCAGAGGTAAGTGACCAGCAGGACCACTGTGTGGAGAGGAGCCGGAGGGGAGAGGAGGTGGGGCTGGTGTGAAATGGGGGCGGGGGGGGGAGTTTGCAGCCACCCAGGCCATGCCTGCTGGTGGGTGAACCAGGGTAGAGGGGAGGCCGGAGCCGGAGAAACCTGGGCAGATGCCAAGGCTGAGGGAGTGGCCGGATTGGGGATGGCAGGTGAGAGAGCAGATAAGGATGTTCCCATCGGCTTCCGGTTTGGGCAACAGGGTAAAAGGTGAGTCCCCCACGAGGGGAACGTGAGGGAGGAGCGCCGGGGAGGTGGGGTTAATGGCTCTGCAGCTCCGGAGAGGAGCCTGGGCTGGAGACAGAGCGCCCAGGGGTGAGCCGTGGGCCGGGCCAGGGGCCAGGAACCAGCACCCTCTGCTCTGGCTCTGACCTGCCTGGGGCCAGCTGGTCGCCTCTGAGAGCCGGCGGGGAGCTGGGGAGGTGCCCCACGGAACAGGAAGTGTCCCTCTTGCCGGGGGGAGGAGGGGCAGGTGGGGTTCTCTCTCCAGACAGCCAGGCCACCGGGCATCCCCGCTCAGAAAGGATCCTGGGCCCGAGGAGCTGGCACTGAGAGGGCACTGCCCGTGCTCAGGGGCAGACCTCCTCGGGCAGCGGAGTCACAGGCGGCTCAGGGCGCAGGCCTGGGTCACAAACGGTGTCGCTGTCACCGGCATCCCTGACACAGAAGCGTCTCTCGGTGGCGAAGCCGCGAGGGCGACGTGTGGACAGCTGGCCCCCGGGGTTTGCTTCGGGACAGGCTCCGCTTCGAGCGCCTTACATTCCAGCCTCGCGATAAAGCGCCTGGGCCAGGGACGAGGCCCCACATCTGCTGGCCCCCGGGGCTGGCCTGAACCCTGCTTTTCTGCCTTCAGGGGTTAGTCTGAGGGAGAGGCAGCCCGCACAGTGCCTGACGCTGCCGCTGGGAACCGGGTGGGAGAACCCCCCTCCCCCCCGCCACTTTGGCCATTTCTCTTTGGCCCAGGCTGGCAGTGGAGAGGGGTGAGTGTGAGGGCACTCTATCAGGCCAGGCGCCAAGGCCCAGGCCTCCGCACCGGAGATGCTTAGAGGCAGCTGGGGTTAACCTCGGAAGGCTTCCTGGAGGAGGAGGCCCTCAGGTGCATAGGAAGCTGGAATGGCTGCTCCTTTGACTTCCAGGCGCAGTCTTCGGACGTCGGGTGTGGCACACCCTGCAGGGCACACCCGTGACAGCAGCGACGACGACGACGAGAACGGCGAGCTACTCTTTCATCCTGGCCGGCTTCCGCTTCTCCCAGCACATCTCCTCTCCGGGCCCAACAAGGGGACTCAGACACCTCTTTCCCCCCTATCCTTCCTCTCCCTTCAAACCCCAGGGAGCCAGGGCAGTGTGAGTATGGGGGCTGGAAGGGCAGGAAGGGGAAAGGGTATCCTTCCTCTTTTACCAGTAAATTGCGGCCTAGAAAGGTCAAGGGCGCCACCTCAGGTCACACAGCCCTGCCTGCTGAGACAGCAAGCCTGGTAGGAAGTGCTGCGTCGTGCTCTCCGCGCCAGAGTGAGGAGCAAGCACAGAGGGTCCTGGAGTTCACACTGTCGCCCCGATTCCCGTGGTGCGAACAGTTCCTCGCCACCAGCCCCAGCCCCGGTCTGAAGCACACCGGCTCCCGCCAGCTTGGGCGGCCTCCACCGGATGTGCAGGTCTACCCCGAGCATCTGCCAGTTCTCCTGGCCCGACTCCACCGTCAGGAAGGGCAGGACTGGAGCGCAGAGGCCGCAAGAGGCCGTGGTGATTTGTGGAGTCAGCCGCCCCGAGCGGTGTCCCAGCCTCCCCGCTAATTACCCTGGACAGCGGCCTGTCCTCTTTGAGCGCCCATGCGTCCGCGGTAAGATGGAGAGCATGGCACCCTTCCCACAGGGCGGCGGCGAGGATTGCCTCAAAGGACTTCGGAGAAGCTGGCAGCCCAGGGCCGGGGCCTGGACCCCACGCCTCCCTCCCTGCTCCCCAGGGGCTGGAGGGGCTGTGCAGCCCCAGCAGCAGCAGGCGGAGGGGGTTCTGGGGGAGCCAGCACCGGGGGGAGGTGGCGTCCTGCGAGGCAGGCCCCCGGTCCTCTGGGAGTGACCCCTGAGAAGGTGTCGTCTGCGGTGTTCGTGCATGCGAGGGGAGCCTGGGTCGTGGGTGGGGTGGGCGTGGCACACGGCCCGAGACCCTCCTCTCATGGACTGTAGTCACAGTGCAGGAGCAGACTGGACGGGGAGGAGGGGGCAGGCCTGACCCCCCACTCCCCAGGGAAGGGACCAAAAGGCCCTTAGCCTCGGCCAAAAGGAAAACAGGATGGCGGCAGAGCGCGAGCTGACCGTCACTGAGCCCCCGGGGAATTCCGAACCACTCATTTTGTCCCCTCTGCCCAGTGAAGGGTTTTTTTTTTTTTTAATATATATATTTTATTGATTTTTTACAGAGAGGAAGGGAGAGGGATAGAGAGCCAGAAACATCGATGAGAGAGAAACATCGATCAGCTGCCTCCTGCACGCCCCCTACTGGGGTTGTGCCTGCAACCAAGGTACATGCCCTTGACTGGAATCGAACCTGGGACCCTTCAGTCCGAAGGCCGACGCTCTATCCACTGAGCCACACCTGTTTCGGCTCTTTAGTTTCTTTTTGTTGTTCGAACTGAGGCTTTCAAGGGGGAGGTGGGATGACCTAACCCCAAGGCTGTCAGATGGGACAGGGGCCAGAGAAGGACCCCCCAAAGAGGGCAATGAGCTCCAAGTGCAGCCCACTTTCCGGAGCGGGGAGGAGTGGGGCTGGGGCCCGTGTCCGAGAGACTCGAGGCCTCAGTCACATCACGTCGTGGAGCCAGCCCTCCGTGGCAGGCTGTCTCGGCCCTCTCCGCCTCCGTCTCCTTTCCCCAAAACAGTGATGGCGTAGAAGCTAGGGGAGCCGCAAGGATGAAATGTCCCCCTGGGCTGGCGGCCTCCGCAGGGTCTGACACGCGCTCGGCACTTGTCACCAATCAGCACGATGGCTCGTTCTCCCACAGGAGTTTTTCTTTGTCCACCCCCCTTTTTTTTTTTTAATATATTTTATTGATTTTTTTACAGAGAGGAAGGGACCTTAGAGAGTTAGAAACATGGATGAGAGAGAGACATCGATCAGCCGCCTCCTGCACGCCCCACACTGGGGATGTGCCTGAAACCAAGGTACATGCCCTTGACTGGAATCGAACCCGGGACTTTTCAGTCTGCAGGCCAACACTCTATCCACTGAGCCAAACTGGTTTCGGCAGCTTTTTTTTAAAAAAAAAAAGGGGGGGGGAGTGACAGAAATATATGGACAGGATTGAACCGGAAAGGCCACGGGGCTATAACTGAACCGGGAACCCCATGTGGCAAGAAGGAGAGACAGCCCCCCACCCCCCTCATTCCCCGCCGGGTGCTGGTCCCGAGAGGCTCCAGGGCTGCGGAGTGGGGTTCTGGGGGACAGTCTGGTGCAGCGGTGGGCCTGGCTGGGATCGCAGGGAAAGTGAAGAGGGGGGCACGCTCATGAGCAGAGGGAATGGGGCACGAGAACCCGGTGGCCGTGCCAAGCAGAGGACCAGCCAGAAGCTGACCTGGAGGCGGGAGCGAGGTGGGGATTTTCCTGCTGGGCGCTCCGGCCTGTGTCCATGACGTCACCCTGACAGCAGCCCGGGAGGCCTCGGCCTTTTGCAGATGAGGACACCGAGGCCCAGAGACCTGGCCTAACCCGCCTGGTGACTGGGCGGGGATTTCGGGGCTCGGCCTGGCCAGCTCCAAAATGCCCAGGCCGTCCTCTGCCTGGGACACGGACGGCCCAGCTCCAAGGAGCCTGACACCAAACCAGCCATGTCTCAGCATCATCTGTCATCCCAAGAGCTCCCTGGGGTCATGACCCCCGACTCCCTTACTTCCATCTCCCCACCCCCACACACACACAGAGCTCTGGGTGGACCACCTAGATGAAAGGGCAGGATCCCACCCCCGCTGGACCTTCTGGGCTCTGGAAGCTTCCACTACAAGCTACAGGCCCAGAGAGGAGGGCCCAGCAGGAGCCTCTGGCCTCTGCAGTGCAGGCGGGGCTCCAGGAAGAGGGATCCTGGCGGAGCCCGGAGAACAGAATCCGGGGGCCTGGGCGGTGGCTGCCAAGGGCACCCTGGACCCTCCCAGGTCCCCCCTCTGAGCAGAGGGCAGGCTGCGCTTCCCACAGGCATCCTTCCAAGAGCAAAGGGTATCCTCCTCTCTGTCTCTCCCTGCCCCTCTCCCCAACCCCACCCCCCCCACCCCATGCTGTGAGCTGCGCTTCCCATCTCAAAGCCCCGCATCCCAGCTGGCTTTGCAAGGTCTGAGGGTCTGCAGGTCCCCCAGCCGGCCCTGCCCTGGCCCTGGCCCTGGCCCTGGCCCTGGAGGACCGGCCTCTGACTCCTCCCCGTGGGGGCCAACGCAGCAGCAGCAAGTTGGTGCCACACTGCGGGCACCCCGCACCTGCTGCGTGGCTGGCAGCCAAGCTGAGGCTGGGTAAGAGGCCGGGGGAGAGGGAGAGGCCGGGCTGGAGAGGGGAGGCAAGGAGGGGTCCCCAGGTGGTCAGCATGGCAGCATCGCCCTGATCGCCACCCCTGTCCCGAGGAGGCTGGGCTCCTCCCGGGCTGGCAGCTGGGACAACAGCTCTCCCCGTCCCCCCGTCCGCCTCCCTGGCCTCCTTCAATCCCGGACGGGGAGCCCTCTGATCGCCCCAATTCTCCCCGGTGAGTGAGCCGGCCCCGGTGGCAAAAAGGGGGCGCTTTCCGGTGGGGCGGGGGGCGCTCAGCCCGGCGGCCAGCGCGGTGGCGGCGGCCCCGCCGGCCCCTTTAACGCGAGCCCGCGGCCGGGCCAGGTGCGGCGCTGCGTGGCGCGGTGCGGCTGCGGGCGGCGGCCGGGCGCTCCGTACGCGCCGCCCGCCCGCGGGACTGCAGAGCCGGCTCCCGGCTGGCCGCCCGCGCCCGCGCCCGCACCCGCACCCGCACCCGCACCCCGGGAGCATGGGGGCTCGGGGAGCCCGTCCGGAAGGGTGAGTCGGGGTCGGGGCGCTGGGCTGCTGCGCGCGCTGCTCCCCACCGGCCCGGGTGGCGGCGGCGCGCGGAGGGGCGCAGCGGGGCGCAGCGGGGCGCGGGGGGCGCAGGCTCCGGGGCGCCGGCGGGAGGGCGGCCGGGCTGCGGGGAGCCCCCCGCGCCCCCGGAGGAGGAGGAGGAGCAGGAGGAGGAGGAGGAGGAGGAGGCTGGGAGCCGGGGAGGCCGCCCGCTCCTCGCGCGCGCGCCCCTCTCCACCCCGCACCCCGTCCCGTCCGTCCCCCCCTCCCCAGGTCCAGGCTGCAGAGCTCCCGGGTGGGGACGGCGCCTCGCGGGGTCCCGGCGCTGCACCCCGCAGGCCCCCCCGGAGCCGGGCTGCGCGGCCCGGGCCGGAGGCAGCGAAGGCGGCGCCGGGTCTAGGCCGCCGGCGCGGGGACGAGCGCGGGGGAGCGCGCGCGCTGGCATCCCGGCCGCGGGCCCGGGGCGCCGGGGAGCGGGGCGCCCACCGACCCCCCACCCCCACCCCCGGCTCCGGCTCCGGGGCGGCGCGGATGGGACCCTCCGGCCTCCTCCTCCTCCCGGCCGCCCTGCCCTGCCCTGCAGGGAGCGAGGCATTTTGCTCGGGGAGGTTGGGGAGGGAGGGGAAGGGAAGGGAGAAATCGGGGTCCAGCGCTCGCCCGGCTCAAGTGCCAGGCGCCTGGAGGGAGGCCTGCAGCCCAGGGGTACCCCGGGGGGCGAGTGAGCCCGGGGCCCCAGCCTGGCAGCCTTGTGGAGCCGCGCTTGCAGCGGGAGGAGTCCCCCTGGCCCAGCTCCGGAGCGGTGCGTGTTGGGGGGGACCCTGCGGAGGTCAGAGCGTGGGGGGGCGGCTGCAGGCTGGGCCTGACCTGGGATGGCAGAGACCCCTCCACCCCCACCCCCACCCCATGGCTGCTGAGGACCAAAGGGGGACCTGGCTCAGCCTGGGAGGCACCCCCCCGAAGGAGAGGACAGACCCAGCTGCGCCTGAAGGCTGGTTCCCCAGGGGTCAAAGGCTGCCCAGAGGAGGCTGAGGGGCGTGGGGGGTGGAGGAGGGCTGAGGGGGAGTCTCAGGTGTGACCCCAGGCTGGGAAGGGCATGTGGAAGGGAGGCTGTCAGGGCCCCCGAGGTTGGGCACCGGCTGCCCCACAGCCCCGGCCCCACCTGGCTGGCTGCTGGCTGCTGGCTTTCGCAGGCGGGGTCCCACCTCCCGAGAGAGACGAGATGCCGGCTTCTGCTGACCTTTGCATCTCGCCTCCTTCCTTCCTTCCTTTCTTCCACAGGCTCCGGCCCCACCACGCGCGGCTGTCCCGGCCTCCCGCCTGCCCCTGACCGGGCCCCCGCAGCCCAGACCTGGGGCTCACCTCCGGGACCCGGCGCCCGCCCTCCTGCCCACGATGACTCACCATTCTTTCCAGCCCCGGAGCGCCCAAACGTGATGGGGAGCCGGGCTGCCCGTGTGCGCGGCTAGGGTTCCCTCGCCAGCTCATCGGCTCTGCGAGGGAGAGAGCTGCCCGCCCATCCCTGCCTCCCAGGTAAGGCCGTCTCTTCTTGAATAACAGCCCCACGTGGGGTCCCTGCCTGGGGGATGGTGAGGGGCACCCAGGTCCAAGGTATGCCATTGCCAGTACCTCCCAGGGCGCAAGCATCTATCTGCAAGACCTTAGCTCGGCGCCCGAGGGAGGGCACTCTTTCAGCCTCCAGTCCGGGGTTCTGCTCCTGCGTGGGGTGCAAAGGGGTCCGCCCCCCTTCCCTCCGGGCAGGGCATACCAGAAGGCCTCCCCCCGCCCCATGACCCCCAGCCAGGCTCCGGGGGGGGGAAATTAAATGGTGCTTTTTGGTGGCTGTGTCCCTGCCTCACTGTGGCCTTGTCCTTCACTGCCTCTGTCTTGCAGCCAAGCGGTGTCCCTGGCTCCCCGAGAGCCGCCGGGGGGCCCAGGCCCATGCGCCCGCATCTCCGGGGGCGACCGTGGGCAGCCCCCTGAGCTCCCTGCCACCCACCGGGCAGCTGGCCGGCGTAGCGGCGGCGGGAGGCGCTTCCCTCAGCCCCAACGATGACCGTGGCCACCGGCGACCCCGCGGACGAGGCCGCCGCCCTCCCCGGGCACCCGCAGGACACCTATGATCCCGAGGCGGACCACGAGTGCTGCGAGCGCGTGGTCATCAACATCTCGGGGCTGCGCTTCGAGACGCAGCTGAAGACCTTGGCCCAGTTCCCGGAGACCCTCTTAGGGGACCCCAAGAAGCGGATGCGGTACTTCGACCCGCTCCGCAACGAGTACTTCTTCGACCGCAACCGGCCCAGCTTCGACGCCATCCTCTACTACTACCAGTCGGGGGGCCGGCTGCGGCGCCCCGTGAACGTGCCCTTGGACATCTTCTCCGAGGAGATCCGCTTCTACGAGCTGGGCGAGGAGGCCATGGAGATGTTCCGCGAGGACGAGGGCTACATCAAGGAGGAGGAACGGCCGCTGCCCGAGAACGAGTTCCAGCGGCAGGTGTGGCTGCTCTTCGAGTACCCGGAGAGCTCGGGCCCAGCCCGAATCATCGCCATCGTGTCGGTCATGGTGATCCTGATCTCCATCGTCAGCTTCTGCCTGGAGACGCTGCCCATCTTCCGGGACGAGAACGAGGACATGCACGGTGGGGGCGTGACCTTCCACGCCTACTCCAACAGCACGGTGGGCTACCAGCCGTCGACCTCCTTCACCGACCCCTTCTTCATCGTGGAGACGCTGTGCATCATCTGGTTCTCCTTCGAGTTCCTGGTGCGCTTCTTCGCATGCCCCAGCAAGGCGGGCTTCTTCACCAACATCATGAACATCATCGACATCGTGGCCATCATCCCCTACTTCATCACGCTGGGCACGGAGCTGGCCGAGAAGCCCGAGGACGCCCAGCAGGGCCAGCAGGCCATGTCGCTGGCCATCCTGCGCGTCATCCGCCTGGTAAGAGTCTTTCGGATTTTCAAGCTGTCCCGGCACTCCAAAGGCCTCCAGATCCTAGGGCAGACCCTCAAGGCCAGCATGAGGGAACTGGGCCTCCTCATCTTCTTCCTCTTCATCGGGGTCATCCTCTTCTCGAGCGCGGTCTATTTCGCCGAGGCCGACGAGCGAGACTCCCAGTTCCCCAGCATCCCCGACGCCTTCTGGTGGGCGGTCGTCTCCATGACGACCGTGGGCTACGGAGACATGGTGCCAACCACCATCGGGGGCAAGATCGTGGGGTCCCTGTGCGCCATCGCGGGGGTGTTGACCATCGCCTTACCGGTCCCCGTCATAGTGTCCAACTTCAACTACTTCTACCACCGGGAGACGGAGGGGGAGGAGCAGGCCCAGTACTTGCAGGTGACCAGCTGCCCAAAGATCCCGTCCTCCCCCGACCTAAAGAAAAGTAGAAGTGCCTCGACCCTTAGTAAGTCCGACTACATGGAGATCCAGGAGGGGGTCAACAACAGCCACGAGGACTTTAGGGAGGAGAACCTGAAAACGGCCAACTGCACGCTGGCCAACACCAACTACGTGAACATCACCAAGATGTTAACCGACGTCTGACTGCAGCCGCCTCCTTAGCGCGCGCCCGCGGCTCGCTCCTCCTCTCACCGGCTCTCTCACCGGCTCTCTCTCACCGGGATGCAGACGTTGCATAACAGCCTGCCTTTGTAGCCCCGTCTGTTCCCACCGTGTGTCCTCCGGGTTCTGCATGGGGAAGCGATAGGGAAACTTCTGACCTTTTTTTGATTTCTTTTGACTTAGGACACAGAGTAGCTGCTACCCGTGGCTTGCACGCGAACCTTCGCCGCCGGCTCAGGGGGGTTTCCAAAGACGGGAGTCATCTAGGGAGCCAGGATGTGGAGCCCCTCCCTCCCTATCCTCCCCCCCCACACCTCATAGCACATACCTAACCTGAGACCCGGCTTTCCTTCCTCTCTGGGTAAATGCACACAGCATCCGGGAGATGCACCCCTGCCCCCTGCACCCCCCCGTACCCCCCCGCACACACCCCACCTCCATCTGAGCCCACTTGCACAGAGCACCAAGGTGGCTTGGCTTTGAGGCGCGGGTCACGACGCCAGAGGTCGTGGCCGTGCTACAGGGGAAAGAACGCACACATACTGTGTGTGTGTGTCGGTGGGGGGGTCCCACTCTTGGTCCCAGGCTGGGGGGGCGGGGGGTCTGTGAATCACAGTTGCCGAGGACACGCTCCGAGGCTCGTGTTTCAGGACAGAAAAAAAAATGCTGCATTGGGTTTTTTTTTTCTTTTTTTTTCCCTCTGCAGTGTCGAGGAGAGGGAAGCCCGGGGGAGGGAGAGTCCGTGTGACCGGTGGCCAGTGGCCAAGCCTCTCGTTGGCTCCCTAAGGCCGGTGGAGAGCAGCGAACACACCCAGGGACCTCTCCACTTCAGACGCCACCCTTGGCGCAGGCTTCCGGGTCACACACACACACACAAGCACGCACGCACCACGCCCGGTCTCGCGGCTTTCCCGGGGAGTTTGCGGGTGTCGGCCCCCCCAGGGCTGCGGGCCCCAGCTACCCCTGGCCATGCAGTGGAATGTCCCGCGATGCTCTAGCGCTGCATGGGTGTTTGTTGCATGAACCTCACTATTTAACACACAGGAGATAACCTCTTTTCTTAGTAGCCTACACAGTATTCACCTGTAGAGTAGTAATAGCCTAGGGATGGCACGGAACGAGGGTGTTGCACCCCAGGCCCCCCCCACATCAGAAGATAAAAGCCCTCCATCGGCAGAAAAAGAAAAAAAAATAGACGGATGGTTCAGAACGGGGACCCAAGCTTTTGGCCCGCCAGCCTCCCGCCACCCCCCATATCCCTGTTCTTCCAGATGTGTGGGGGGAGGGGGGACAGGCCTCGGCAAAGCCAGGAGAGCGAGCGGGGAAGGCAGGGTGTAAACACCTCAGCAGGGGAGCCACGGGCAGGACTGTCCAGCCGTCCAGGGCCCCGGGCCCTGAGGAAGGCCACCTATGGATCCAGTGTACATAAATATACCCCGAGTCTCTCGCACCAGTTCCTCTCCTGGCGGCTGGCTAGCTCTAGAAACAATTGCATTCGGACCTTGGAGAAGCAAGCTTATGCAATATTTTCGACACAGGGCAAATTTATGCATGTGTTTGACTATGTGCACTATAGTGGATGTATGTATATGGACGCATATACATACGCGCGTGTGTGTGTGTGTGTGTGTGTGTGTGTACGTTGGTACGCGTGCACACATACACTCACACACACATATATTCGCTCCCTGGAGTTCAGGTTCAGGAGCAAATCCCCCGCCTGGTGGGGCGGTGACCTCAGAAGCCTGAGGGGTGCGTCGCCCCCCCGCAGGGCCTGGGTCTGCCGCCACCGCCTCAGGCCCGCCAGTCTCCGTGGATGCGTAGACGTTCGCGTTGTCTCTCTGCCCTCCATGTGCTGCAGCTTCAGTCCCCGCGGCTGAGGCTTGTCTTACCGAGTGCACAGGGGCCCCCCGCGGCCCTGGTGGCGCTCCGGCCGGCCGGCCTGTCCTGGGCCACCCCCTGTCCCCCGCCCCCGGCCTCCCCCCTCCTCCGTCCTTCATGGTCGCCGCCTCCATTCTCATCGCTCCCCACCCCCTGCGGTCATCGCCATGGGCTCTGCATCCGTTGTCCCTTCTTCCGTGGTGAGCCTTTCCCTGGAGGGCCAGAGCGGGTCGCCGGCAGCGTGGAAGCTAAGGGTGCCAGCGAGGGGGGGGCTTCTGGGGACCCAGGTCCAAGGGTCTAGCCGTAGGGAGCCTCGTCCGTGGGGAATGTGAAAAGTACAGGACCCAAGGGGAAAGTCCCTGGAGGAGCCACAGGCGTTGTGATTGACAGGCTGGACTCTCTATTAAATTGGCAGCCAGGGCTGCTTCAAGGGACCGCAGGATGGTAGAGGATCGGCCCCCCACCCCGAAGAGGTGGAGAGGGACTGAGCGCACACAGCCTCCGTCCGGGCAGAGTCAGGCTGGCCCCGGAACAGGGTGAGGTGTGTGGCCCCAGCCCCAGCCTTCCTGATGGCTCTGTAGCACCTACAGTTACCTTGGGGGTGGGGCACCAGCTCAGGGTGCTAGGCCCAGGGTGCTCACTAGTTCCTGGTCACCCATATCCCCAGGTATCTGCAGGGCACCCCAGGCCCGGCGCAGCGCCTCTGTGCTTCTCTCCCCCGCCTCGTGGGAGATGGTGCTGAACTCCCGAGACGTGGGGCAGGCAGGACGAGCCCATTCCTAAGGTCCAGGTCGAGGGCAGAGATTCATCCCCGCGTCCTTGACCAAGGACCCCCAAAACCTTCACCCACCCAGGCCTGCCCCCATGCATGCACACCCACCACAAAAGAGGTACCCAGTGGCCACATACACAGAGACAAAACACGCAACGCACCTGCAAAATACACAGAGACCCAATTAAGAGAGAGACCCATATCCAAAATGCGCATCCAGCACACACATAGGATGGACTCACCAATACAGAGCATATCCAAAGACCGACATGCACCATGTACAAGACGTGATGACCCGCACCCCGTGCAAAATAACACCAAAACTACACAAACACAGGGAATACAGAAAGGCTAGTTTGCTGCGGTTCTGCACTCCGCATACACACACCCGGTGTACACACATGACACATGGACTCTTACAAGGCATCCAAGGTGCAGCACACACAACCCAGGACACACCATGTCCATGAACTGCATGCACATACTCAGACCCGTGGCTCCGCTCCCACAAAGCTATCCATTCCTCGGTATAAACAGATCAGATTGAATCACCGTTCCCTGGCCTGGGTCCATAACCTCTCAGTATCCTTCAAGAAGTCTCTTCCTCTAGTCTCTCCTCTCCCTTCCACCCCCAGATTTCACAGAAGTAGCCCCCCCGCAAGGTTTAAAACAGAAAGATGGCCCCCCCAGGTCATGTGACCTGAGATGAAGACTGGGAATCTCATGAGGTCTCTGCCTATTTATTGCCCTTCCACCAGAAACCCGGCTTCAGCGTGTGGAAGGGCCTGGGACAGACAGCTCCTGGTTTAGGAACACACCTCCTTGCCCTGCGTCTTCCTTCCTTCCAAGCCAGGCTGCACAAAGGACCTAGTCGCCCCGATTCCCAACCCCTGGGATCTCAGGACTCGGTCCCCCCATCCGTGAAAAGCCGCGACGGTTTAAGAAACGAGGGTCCTGGGCCCAGAACCAGAGAGAAGGCACCCCAACCTGCTCCCCGTCCACAGACCTTACTGCCCCTCCAGTCCCAGTGGCTTTGTGGGGGCCAGATCGGAAAGTCGGGACTGCGGACAGATTTCTCTCTTACAATGAGCTCCCTTCCTGCCTGGGGGGGCCGCTCAGTGGGCATCCGGCCCCGAAAACGCTCCTGCCTCCCCCGTCTCACCCCCCCCCCCGGCTCCGCCTGGATGCCCCGCCTGGATGCCCTGCCTCCCTCTCTAGAGGAACCGCACCCCCATCCAGCTTAAGGGGATGAAAGATGAACCGGATGCTACACGGAACGGCGGCTCTGTTCCGGGGCCTGGTTCTGGTCTCTGTGACAAGGACCGGGAAGCGCTGGGTAGGATGGCTCGCGACTGGCCCTCCGATCGGGCCAGCTCAGAGCTGGGTGTGTTCTGGCAAAGTCTTCCCCTCACGTGGAGGTGGGGGGTCGAAATAAGGCATCTGATCAGGCCCCCCGGGTGTGTAGCTGTGTCCCTCCTGCTCTCTCAAGGACAGTCACAGCTCCCGGTCTCCCCGGAGGGAAGCAGCAGCCGCGGGGACCGAGGGCTGAGCCCACGGTTGGCAAAGTTTGTGCAAAATGCCGGCCTTCCCCCGGGTGTCCGAGCCGAGGAGCCGTGTCCCGTTAGCTTCCGCGGGGGCCCGTGCAGGGCCAGCCTTTCAGGAAAGTTGGGGCTCTTCCGGAGGCTGCAGGGAAAGAGGTCCCGGGCAGGTGGGCGGGCCGTGGGGAGGTTGACCAGGGACGGAGTTCAGGCTCGGTGCTCCCCCAGTGCCCGTGGCGTTGAACCCCTGCTCTTCCTCTCTGCCACCTCCCACCCCCCTTCTCCCTCCCTCCCTCCCAGCTGGGCTGCTGAGGATGGGTAGGAGTGTCACCAGGAGGTTCGCCGTTTAAAAAGGGGGTCCCGGGAGAGTGTGTGTCCAGACTCCACGGCCCGATGTGGAAGGGGCTCCCCTGAAAGCTGCCTCGGCCCGAGCCCCCCAGCCTGGGTGTTTGTGCGGCTGCCCCGGGTGGGGCGCGCAGTAGGACGTCCTGTTTGCCCTTCCGGGGCCTCTCACGCCACTGCGGTGAGGTCTGCGGCCACGGGTCCCACCCATGGGGAGCCAGGCAGCGCCCTCTGCAGAGGCTCTGGCTGGGGGTTCGGTGGTGCCCATGGAAGGCGGGTGGACGCCCGCTTTCCCCTTAGGAAACACCAGGGCAGGTAGCATGTCGCAGGCGAGGCGGTGCCATCCGCCCGGGTCCGGCGGGAAGAGCGAGCACCGCGCTTTGACGTGTGTGAGAACCCAGCAGACAGTGGGGAGCCCTGCCCCAGGGCTGACTCTTTGGGGGGAAATGGCCATGAGCCTCCACAGGGGCTGTAATGTCCAGGGGGGCACTGGGCCACACCATGGAGGGGCCCCCAGCCTTGGCGAAGTGTCCAGGGCCAGGCTTGAACCCCTGACTCCGACCTTTCTAAGATTGTGAGCCATCTGAGCCGACTGACCGGCCACTGGCTGCAGGGAGGTGTCCCCTGGGGCTCCTGGGACCACCGTCTCCATCCTCAGACCTGGCCCTGGTTGAGACCAGCCCCGTGAAGCAGCCGGCGGGGCAGGTGGATCCGGGCTGCTCTCTCTTCCCCCCGCGAATCGAGTTCACCTGCCCCTTCTTTCTGCTTCCCTCCCGCCCCAGCTCAGCTCCATCTCCCATCGCCCGCGTCCGAACCTTTTTAGCGAGGGAAACGTGCAATAACACACATAGTGACTGTTTTCTTTAGCAATAGCGATCTCAAAAACCTTGTTCTCAGGACCGACGTGGTCGTCCCTGGGTCATCAGGCCGTGCCCGTGGCGCTCTCGGCCTCTGTCTCCACCGCTCCCTCCCCTCCTTCCCCCGCCCCTCACCCTCCCCAGGAGTTCACGTTCACGTGCCCCTGTCCTGGAATGTAAACCTCCTTCTGGAATGTAAACATACATGCAGGGGCGCAGGGCACGAGCATGGCCGGGCCCAGAAGGCCTCCTGGGTCACCTGTCTCCTTCCCATCGCGCCCATCTCTGTCCCTCTCCCCGCCTTTGCCTCCCCTTTCTGTCTGCTCCCCCGGTGGCGGCTTTCATTCTGGGTGACCTGGGGCAGCAAGCACTCCCCCGTAGATAGGAGTGACGCCTCCTGAGCCATTGCAGCTCATTTCCCTGCGCTGAAAGCCATCCCTCCACCCGTTTCCTCCCCTCCCCTCCTCAGGGAGGTAGGTGGATGCTGGGGTGGGGAGAATGTGGTTGGAGGTTGGCAACTTGGGGACCGGTGGGCCCGGGCAGATCTGGGGGGTCGCCCTCTGGCTGTCCTTCACCAGAAGCCGCCTCGCTTCCCCAAAGGGACTTCCGGGGGGAGCGACCGAGGGGAGCGAGCTGGCAGGCGCCGAGGCCTCTGGGATGGACGGACGTCTGGATGGTTAGGCGTGATGCTCCTGGCGTAAGAACCCCGCCCCCCACGCTGGGGTGCAGCCGCACAAATATTTGCACACGTAACGAGGGGCTTCAGAAGAGGCCCCTTTCCTGAAAAAAAAATAAATAAAAAAAATAAAAATAAGCTGTGAGATTAGTATTCAGACCGGACAATCAGGGGAGGGTCGCCACCCCGTTCCCATCCGCTCCGATCCGCCTCGCTCCATCCACGTGTGCACAGCGACCCCTCCAAGGTCCGATGGTGAATTCCTCAGGGAAGAAGGGTCTGTCCTTTGCTTGGCGATCCTAGGGGCGGGGGAACGGGTGTTGGTCCAGCCTTTGTTATGAGAAAAATAAGAAAAAGGGAAAAAAAAGACATTTCCTGAGTCGGTACATGGAAACGTTCCCGCCTTTAGTGAGTCAAGTGCTGGCAGACGACAGGGAAACGTTGCCTTGCTCAGGGTCAACGCTGGGAACCTCAGAGCGCCCCCGCAGCATGGATGGAGAAGATCAAAGAGATAGGCCCTGGGAGCCGGCTGGCTGGGCGGGCGGGTGGGCGGGCGGGCAGCGCTCGGCTCCCTCGGATGGCGCCCTGGCGGGCATTTGCCTCTTTCGACGGCGAGTGTAGCCAGAAGACAGGATCCTCGTTCGTGGAGGTGGGGGTTTGTGGGTCCTGAGTTCCCAGCGGCTCTCCATATATACATATGTCTGTGTACATAGGTGTATAGTCTGTGTATATAGGTATACCACGGTTTGCACATGAGCGCGTGGACACAGGGACCGGTGCCCAGAGCCTCACGGAATAAATCCGGCGATCCGCGAAGTCCACCGGATTCCCTCGCATTTTTCAGACGACCCTCCCCGGCATTCCGACCGCTTCCCCGGTTCAGCTCAGCCTTGCGTGGAGAGAACTCTCCAGAAGAGGGTTCTAACAAAAGCTTGGGCTCCTTTCTCTCCCCCGCCCCTCCCGGTGGGGGGGGGGGGCGCCTGACCCAGGGGCACTGGGGCGTCTGGCCTGGGGACCAGGTGCTTCGTCCTTTGTGCTGCCCGCACACGACGGAGGCCAGGAAAGAGGGTCCAGACCTGGTAGCCCGGGGCAGCGGGAGCAGAAAGGCCTGGCCTGGGACTGACCGTCTTAGCTTTCTCCCTGTCGTTTGGCCGTGGCGCCTGAGGCTCGAGTTTCGTGAGATCGGAAAGCAAGAGTTTTTCTAACGGAGATTCTGACGGCCGGTGGAAGGAGAAACAGCCGGTCCGGTCGGAGCTGAGCCGCTCTCATCCAGCTTCTCACGGGCAGCGTCTTAGGCCGGAGAGCCAGTGTCACCTCCGCTGTGATGTTTCACTGTGCGCCCTCCCCGGACAGGGCTGGGGGCATCGAGGTGAGGCGGCGGGGGGGGGGGGCTGTCTGTTCTTTCCCAACATTCCCAGCGCCTCAGATGGAGAACCCGTGAACCAGACTGGGGCGGCCAGCTGGTCAACTGGAGCTGTTGGGGCAGCCGGTCTGTGACACCACGTGAGCCTCAGCGTGGGGACAGGTGTGACTTTGCGTGCTTCCCTGCGCTCCTAACACAGTCAGACGTTCCAGATGCGTTGGCAGCATCCCCCGGGCGAGGCCTGGGCAGGTGTGATTACGTAAGAGTGTGGCCAGCTGCTGCCTCATACGGACAATGGAGGTGGCTCCGTGCTAGCGATCCAGAGGACGCGGCCCTGTGTCCCTTCTCCGTCCTCCTGAGCGCCGCCCAGCCCTGCTTCACGAAAACCATCCCCTAGACACCGGCTGCCCCCACGCTCCGGGCAGGAGCTGGCAGGACACACTTCCGGGGCTCGCTCTGCACCAAACCACCACCGGGTGGGCCATGGACAGGACGGCCTGTTAGCCGGTGACCTGCCCGCCGAGAGGAGAGCGGGAAGCGGGGCTGGCTGGGGCCAGGGTGCGCGCCCGCTCCGGAGGGTCTGAGCAGGCTCCGCGCCTGCCCCAGTTCTGCCTTCACATGGGCTCCAGCGACCCAGTTTCCTCCGGTGTGTCGTGCTTGGGCGATTCCCTCCTCATCGGAAGGCCCCGGGAAGCTGGGGAGCCCCATGATGGAGCTGCAGCCCGCTGAGCACTCCCCTGCCGCATTCGCCTGGGCCCCCGGCAGCTCGGCGTCCTGCACCCCTCCCTCCACCAAGGGCAATCTGGGAACAGTGGGGATTTGTGGTGCCAGCCATGGAAGGGGGGTTCTCTAGCTTCCTGGGACTCAGCTGCCAGGCTCAGGGGTGCAGGGGCTGTCTTCCTTCCCAGCCCTGCCTGCTCATGTGCTTCTCTAGGCTGTTTCTGGGGTTTTATACATCATACACACATGCACACACATGCACACAGGGGAAGCGGCTGATCCTGCAGGCTCCTGCAGCTCAGCCTCCCTTGCGGCTCTGCACTAGCTTCCTTCTGCTGAGCATGGCTCCCGAGCTGCCCTCCCCAGGTCCCCTCTGGAATATTCGCTGAAAACCCAAAGAGGAGAGAGAGAGGCAGGCGAAGAAAACCCTCCCTGGGGTGGGGAGGAGAAGGAACTCCTAGAGCCGATGCTCGAGCTTCGTAAGGATGATGCCAAAAGGGAACCGGGGTCTCCATGGTGATAAGAGGCCGGGGACCAATGGGAGCTCCAGGCGGCGGAGCAGGACTTTGGGGGAAGACGCATGGGTGTGGGGAGTCATTTAACCGTTTGTCTGCTTCACGGTCATTTAGACACCAGCTGCCCCCCCCCACCCCCCACCCCCCATCCCCGCATCGCCCAGGATGTATATAGGTCTTAACCATTCCCGCTGGCATATTCCAGAAGCTTTCAGCCCCACCAACACTGCCCCGCCCAGGACTTGCGCAGCTGAGAGTTCCTGTGTCAGTAGGGTTTGATCTCTGTACATAGGTTATACATATACATGTACATACGTGCCTCAATGGACATGGCCTGTCCACCCGACCGGGGGTGAACATAGTCTTCATAGAGCGCCACCGACTTCTGTACATACCAACCCGAGTAAATAAGTGTATAAATATATATTCCTGAGGATTTATTTTAACATCATTCTGTGTGAAATGGAAAAAATAAAATAAAGATTTTGACAGACGGCGAGCGTGTCCACCTTCTCGCTCGCCCAATCAGAGAGGTTCTCCTGGCCTCTCCGGAGCCTGCGTCCGGTGCACACAAGCAGAGCTGGTGGATGGGAGGGGAGGCAGGGGGGTGAGATCCCCACCCCCATCATCGGAGCGGGGTTTTCTAGGGGGCTGGGGGGCGCGGGAGAAAGGAGACCCAAATTGAAGACTAAAGGCAGTCAGAGCCCTGGGACTCACTAACCCCCACGGCACCCACCTTTGCAGGCTGCATTCTCAAACCACCCCCACCCCTGTTCCCCATGGGTGCTCAGGGGTCTGGACCAACCATGCTCTCAACTCTCACGGGAGAAGCCCATCACCCTTTGCTTCCCCAGGAGGAGGGGCCTGGGTCTCCAGCCACGAGGCGATGCAGTGGCACCTCCTTGGAGAAGATTCTCACGGCGCGCACACACACACACACACACACACACACACACACATACACACGTGCTACTGAGACCTGATTTCCTCCGAGGGCTCATCTAGTTCAAAGATGGACTCCCCAGCATCCAGGCGGCTCCAAAGTGGCCATGGTGTGGCCTGCGACAGGGCCTGGCCCTCAGCCACCCACCAGCACACCTCACCCACGTCCCTCCTTAGTGACCTGCGGGTCCGCCCCTGCCTCGTGGCCCTGCTCGGCCCCCAGGAGACCACCCATGACCAGGCTGCACGTGGGCCTCCATTTAGCAGGGAGGGGAACCAGGGAGCGCCCAGGAGAATCCCAGCCCCGCAGAGCAGCCCCACGCTGACTAACGGAGTGGGGCTCCTTCCCTGCAAAGAGCTGGGAAACTGAGGCAGGCCCCGTGGCCGGGTTTCTCCTGCTGGTCCTCCGGCTGGACACGGAGCTGCTGTCTCTGCGGAGCTGAGAGGTGGATGCTGCCGGGTACTTACATCCACGGGGAAAGGAAAGGGCTGGGATGTGGGGAAGCCCCACATCCGGGTCCCCATTCCTTTCCTCACTTTGCGGGGTGGGGGTAGGGCATTCAGCTACCCTGTTTCCCCGAAAGGAAGACATCCCCCGAAAATAAGACCTACTTCCCGTTTTGCCTCTCACTGTCATAAAAGGCATCCCCCCGAAAATGAGACCTCCCCTATCATCAGGCCTCCCCTGAACATCAGGCCTCCCTGGAATAGAAGGCCCCCGAAGCTACCATCAGGCATCTGACTCCTGATGTAAAGAGACCTCGCCCTGCCTGCACAGCTCCGGCTGCGCTGCGGCCCATCAGGGAGCCGGTTGGTGATGACAACGACTACCGTCCCGTAGACAGGAAATACATTCCCCCCCTCTTTTTTTTTTTGTTCAACAATAAATGTGAACCGTATTCTTCTCCGTGGAAAAATAAGACAGCCCCTGAAAATAAGACCTAGCGCCTCTTTGGGAGCAAAAGTTAATAGAAGACATTGTCTTATTTTCCGGGAAACAGGGTAGTTCAAGTGTAGACCACCCGTGCCATTCAAGCACACTGAACCCTCCCTCGCAATCTGGGCACCACAGAGGTTGGGGCCTGGGCTCTGCCTGGCCGGGGTCTCTCAAGGAAGAGAGGTGCTTGTTGGGGGGCGAAGGGGCCGGTGTGGGGAGCAGGAGGAGCCGAGCGGGGTTGGAACAACTGAGAAACAACATCGACCCTCGAGAATCCCAGCGGCCCCTCCTCAGCCCCGGGACCTGGGGTCCCAGGTGTCTCCTCTCTGGCAAAGGCACCAGGATTCCTCCCTCCTCTCCTGCGGATTAAACGACCACCTGGCGCACAGCGGGCGCCCCACCCAAACAGCGCCTGCGTCCCCTCCCTGGGGGCCCCTCGCTCGAAAGACCCCAGTTGGACAAGGAGATTCGGAAGTCCGAGGTGTGAGAGGTGGAGGCTTTCGGCCTGTCTGGTCTAGGGGTTCCTGACTGGGGCTCAGAGGTCCAGGGGCTACCTCAGAGGGTCTGGGCAACTCCTGGAATTGTACATGACATGGAGGGGTGGGGCTTTTCCGTGGAGGGTCCGCAGTTGTCCTCGGCCCCACACAGGAATACCGTTGGTCAAACTTAACCCCCCTCACCTTCTGCCCGGTGTCCAGGAGGAAAAAGTGATTGTCCCTTAAAAAAAAAAAAAAAAAAAAGACTGATTCAAAAAATACTTCTGGCCCTAACCGTTTTGGCTCAGGGGATAGAGCATTGGCCTACGGATTGAAGGGTCCCAGGTTCGATTCCGATCAAGGACATGTACCTTGGTTGTGGGCACATCCCCAGTCTGGGGTGTGCAGGAGGCAGCTGATTGATGATTCTCTCTCATCTGATGTTTGTAATCCTCTACCCTGTCCCTTCCTCTCTGTAAAAAAAGCAATAAAAAAATATATATGTTTTTAAATGCTTTTGCACTCGCTGCTTAGGAGACGCTGCCCCCATGGGTCTTCCCAGCGAAGACGACAATTCACCTGCAGTGCGTTGGGGACAGACATGGAGCCAGGCCCCACCCTGTTCTCATTAACCTTCCCATTAACCTGCCCGGCAGCAGCTGGGCCTCCTTAACATCCAAATAGGGAAAGCTCGGATCTGGGTGTGACCTTCGTGCTATTTAAATGTAGGCAAATGATGAGTCTGTGTCTCCTTGACCCCTGCCCCTGGGGCATTTCTGAAGGTGACTGTCAGCTCGGAGGGTCCTCTCCTTTTTGTTCCCTTAGGCCACCTCCTCTCCCTACCCCTACCCCACCTCCTCAGGTGTGTAAGCAAAACAACCATAACTCTATGGCTTCTCAGGGAAGGATACAGGCTCTTTAGCCCCTTCCCTCATTTAGCCCCAGGATGCTACATTTGGGGGGGGGGGGTAGTGAGGTTGGAGGATGTTCTAGCTTCCTGGTTTCCTGGGCTAAGGAAGACCTGTCTCTTCTGTATCTTCAATGACAGAGCACCACCAATATCCATGTGAGTAAAACCATGCCTCTTCTGTCCTGTGGCTTGTGGGGCCTGGTCTCTACAGCTTAAGCCAGCCATCTTTAAGGGCCTTGTTGGTCTTTGAGTTCTCAGTATCCCTAAGTAGCTGCTGAGTGAAGAATCAGTCACATCAGTCTCAGTGGTGGCTGGCAAGATGCCTCTGTCCTTGGGATGACACCCTGACCTCTGCACCTCTCTCCCTCCTCTGAACTTACCAGTAGAGTGGCCTTTAGGTACAGGGGTACAGGGGGCCCGAGTCACCGGAATCAGAGGTCACATTGCCCCACGGTGAATGGCCTGTCCCCAGCACACCCTCCCGTCGGCCCAGAGGAATCGCCTCCCAAGCCTGCCTCACCCACACCCGCCCCAGCGCCAAACCCGCCCCAGATTCCCGGGGCCCAGAGCTCTGAGGGGTTCCGCCGGCTCCCAGGCGCGGAGGCAGGAGGATCTCGGGGCCTTAGAAAAAGCTGGGCCTTGGAGTCGGTCCTGGTGCCACTGTAGAGGGAACTGTCTCCTCCATGTGACCCTAACAGGGAAGGTGACACTTCCGTTCTTCTGTCTCCATTTGGGATTAAATGGCTACCTCACAGGGTTGTTTTTTAAGTTATATCTATTTAGCCAAAACCGGTTTGGCTCAGTGGATAGAGCGTCGGCCTGCAAACTGAAAGGTCCCAGGTTCGATTCCGGTCAGGGGCATGTACCTTGGTTGCAGGCACATCCCCAGTGGGGGGGCGTGCAGGAGGCAGCTGATCAGTGTTTCTCTTATTGATGTTTCTAACTCTCTATCCCTCTCCCCTCTCCCTTCCTCTCGGTAAAAAAATCAAGAAAATATATATATAAAAAAATAAAAAATAAAGTTATATATACCTACATATTTTATATTTTAATATATCGCATATGCCGATTTATATGAAATAATCATATAAACTATATAGAATGTGTATATGTTGAGTTATATTTCACATGTATTATGTTGTATATGCACTGCATATTTTATGTATATATTTTCTGTATTAAAATATATATATGCATGTATACAATATGTATTATAATGTAACATGTTTACAGTGGTACCTCGAGATACGAGTGTAATTCGTTCCATAACCTTGAGGCGTGGGAAACTATGAGACGCTCGAGTCGCGGTAAACTGGTGGGTCGTGTGCAGCCGGCCAATCGGCGTGATGACTCCTATCTCAACTGTTGCTCGTATTTCAAAGCAAAAATCGCTCGCTCGACGGCTCGTATCTCAAAAATCTCCTATGTTAGGGCACTCGTATCTCGAGGTACCACTGTATTGTCAAAGGCTTCCTTCCTTTGGGCCAGCCGCTCCACAAAGCGCCAGATACGCTTTGTAGGGTGTAGTCCTGGGACGGAGGTGTCCCTGCCTGTTCCACCGGCGAGGAACCTGAAACTCGGAGCGGCTCTGTGACCAGCCCACGGTCCCCCCCAGCTCACCCCGGCAGAGCCTGGGGAGCCACAGCCCGCACTGAACCAGAAAGACCATGGATGCCTGTCAGTCCTCCTCCTCCTGTGGCTGAGGCTCCGGGCCCGTCTGACAGGAAGGCAAACAAGGAGGCCCCCCGAGCCTTACGGAGCCTGATACCATCAAGACGGTCCCTCCGCTCCGCCCGGTGCGCCAGGACCACCGCCACCTGCTCTCCCGCCCGGGCCTATGGGGCCCTGGGACGTGGCGCCAGAGACTGGTGGGTGCGGGAGGCACCAGCCCGAGAACCCGCTCACGCCCTGTCTCAGCCTCAGGCATCTGAGTGTCCGAGGCAGCAGGGGGCAGAGCCCAGCCCCCCAGGCCTTGTCCCCTCCCCCCAGGCCTTGTGCAGCTGGGCTAGACCTGCCACCACACTGTCCACCTGCACCCTCCCCTGCCCTATCCCCCTGCTCTACCCCCCTCCATCCACCCCTGCTCTACCCATTCCTGCTCTACCCCCTGCTCTA
>JAAGEH010000027.1:5895460-5949788 GCA_011751065.1 Lasiurus cinereus
AGAACCACCTGGGCACAGGTAGACACGTGTGCACACATATGGTGCGTGTACACACACACACACACACACACACACACACACACACACACAGCATCGAACAACCCACAAAGGCCCGGGCCTGCTGCTTCCCCCAGTCTGACCTAACCTCGGGCCTGGACCCTGGGAAGCTATCGGATCAAGAAAAAAGGCCGGATTCCTCGGGCGACGTGCACCGTCAGCAAACGCGCTGCGACAGGCCAGACCCGCCCGGAGGCACCCCGACGTCACCGTGCGGGCCCCTTGCCGGCCCTCCTCGGTCAGTCCTCGCAGCGGTCTCGCGGGGTCACTGGCATCATCTCAGCTTGCGGCTGAGGAACCGGAAGCTCAGAGCGGCCTCGTATTGCCGACCTCTCCCAGCTCCCGAGAGGGGAAACCAGACGCAGACCAGGCCGCTGGGCGCCCTCCATGCAGAGGCCGATGCCCTCGAGGTGACACCTCAGCCTCGGTGGACGCTGCCGTCAAAACCGCCAGACTACAGCTCTGCCCCCGAGTCCTTCAATCCCAGGAGCCTCGGGGGAAACGGAGGGACGAGGCACCCTGGGGATTGAGGTGCAACGGAATCGGGGCACCCTCTGTGTTTCTGTCAACGGGACTCCCCAGGCTGCGGGGTGCGGATGCGCAGTCACGCTATTGAGAGCTCCCGCCCGAAGAAGCTCTGTCCCTTGTGCCTCAGCTCCTCCAAGGGAGAGAGGGAGGAGGCCCCGGGGGGGCTTCTGCACCCCTCTTCCCCCGCCTCCCTGGGTGCTGGGCCTTTCAGGGGCCGGGGAGTGGGGGAAGGGCAGCCACGAGGATGAGATGCCTATTGCACGTCTCCGGGCATCAGGCCCGGTACACAGCAGGTGCTCAATAACTAGCACCTTCAGCTCTGGCCGGGACCCAACGCCAGCTTTCTGTCTGGGCAACTGGGCTGCTGGATCCCAACCTCCTCGTCTACACAGCGGGTGCTGTTATGGGGACAAGGACCTGATGGCAAACACCTGGCAGGCGGGCGCCCCACCACCGCCATTCACTCCCTCTGCCAACATCTGTGAACATCTGCCTGGCACTGGGCGAGGCTCAGAGGGACCTCGGCGGGATCAGAAGCCAAGATGTCAAATCTCGCCCCCTGGCCAGATGCCTCCTCCCTGCGGAGAGAAGTGAGGGGGGGTAATTAAACGAGGAGGGGCGGGGGGACATGAACCCCGAAGCAGCAATTGCGCGCGGAGGGGCTCTCGGTAAGCGAGCGCAGAGTGCAGGCCTGATTCCGGGGATGGAGCATAACAAACGCTGAGACGGACCTCCTCCACGCCGGGCGCTGTGACACGTTAGCGAGTGTGGTCCTGGCGGACGCCCCCGTGGGGCAGGCACTCAAGACCCCCGTGGCGGCCGAGGGGCTGGGAGCTGGGGGCGCAGGGGGAGCCGACAGGACTGGCACTGGTTCACGCTGGGAGAGAGACAAGGCGGCCAGGGTGACCCCACGCCTTCAGCCTGCGTGGCTTGGGGTGAGGAGTCTGCTTCCCAAGGGGTGCATTCACCTTAGGAGTCTGGCCCCTCGCCGCCCGCAGCCGCCCTGTGGACACCTGGGCGCTCCTGAGGGGACATTTCCCAGCCACGATGGGATGAAGGTGGGGGGATGAGACCCCACCCCCCACCGTCCCAGCCACCAGCCTCCTGCCTTCGCAGAAGCCACGCCTGGTCAGTCCTGGAAGCCGAGGGCCCGCCGTGGGCCAGGGGAGCTGGACAGGGCCCGAGCCCCAGACGTCCGTCCAGCCAGGCCTGGCCCTGACTCCCTGCCCAGATCAATCCGGCAGCTTCCCTGCCAGCGGGAGCGCGCCTGGGGGGGCAGCTGGGCCCGCCCCCGGGGCACGGCTCCCGGGCTTGTCAGAGGGCGTTAGCCTCACCCGCCACCCCTGGGTCCCCGCCAGCCAGCAGCTCGCTGGCCACCGCAGTCCGAGGAGAGACTGGGCCAGACCGGTCCTCCTAGGCCAGAGGAGTTGGGGTGCGCAGCCTGCTGGGGCTTCAACAGCTGGGGGTCCGGGGGAAGGAGAAGGAGCATCAGGAATGGACTGGAACCCCGGCGAGCTGACCAGGCTGCAGGAGAGGTTTTGGGGAGCCCCACGTGCTCGGAGAAACCCCAGCGGACAGCCCCTCCCAGACCAGGAAGCACGAGGAGGCGCCACAGCAGGCTGTGCCTGTGGGAGTCCAGCAGACCTGGGTTCAAATCCAGTTCCTCGCTGTGGGTCTCTGGGCAGGTTACTGAACCTCTCTGGACCCGCGTCGTCATCCCCGTCAAAGCTTGGTGGGAGGGTTTCCTGGCACGCAGCGGGCCCTGAGGCGGCCAGTTCGCCTCTGTCCCTTCCCGCTGTCCAGAGGCAGGTGCCAACCCAAGTCCCGTGTTCCTGAGGGTGGGTGACGTCCCGTGTGGAGCACAGCTATGCAGGGCTGGCTCACGAGACACAGGGCCCACCCACGGCCAGCCCTCTTCTCTCTGCGCCCAGCAGTCCCCACTGGGGCTCCAGAGGACGGGGACCGCTGGGCCCAGTGTGGCGACCTCCCCCCTTTCTCTCTGTCACCTGGACCTCACAGTGATCGCGAGGTGGCTGTTAGTCCTGGTTGGGGAGGAACGGGGCTCAGGGACAAAGGAACTGGGCCCTGGTCGTGCTGGACGGAGCATTTTTACACCCTGTGTGTCACAGGCATCCTGGGGGGACAGCGGGCGGGGACCCGCCAAGACCCTGGGTGCTCCCTGACCTGTCACAGTCTCTGAGCAGCAGGTAGCAGAGCCGGGACTGGGTCCGGGTCCCGATTCCTGGCCTGGTCCCCGCATCCGCCCCACGCGTGGTGGTCTCCATGCTCAGCCACATGGGGACTCGACGGTGCAGGCCCGGGCCCTGGACAGAAAGAGCAGTGGCAGCAAAGACAGGGGAGTTTTGGGGGGCCAGCCCCCGCAGTGGGCACTCTGCCTCTGGTCCAGTTTGCCCACAGCCACCCTCTCAGGAGTTCCATTCCTTCCTTTCACAGTGAGGAGACGGGGCCCAGGCAGAGGAGGTGACTTGGTCAGCGTGACACGCCGCGAAGGGCTGAGACAGGGACCCGGGCCTCCGTCTGCTCCGTCTGAGGGAGCAGGCCTTTCCTAAACAGCCCGTCCGCGCCGGGCCCCTGGTGGCCTCAGAGTCTGCCCTGTCCCCCTTCTGAGTGTGTATCAGCTCGCCGGGGTTCAAGTCCATTCCTGATGCTCCTTCCTCTTTCCCAGGACCCCCAGCTGTTCAAGCCCCAGCAGGCTCTGCACCCCAACTCCTCAGGCCTAGGAGGACCGGTCTGGCCCAGACTCTCCTCGGACTCCGGTGGCCAGCGGCAGGGCCGACGAGCTGCTGGCTGGGACCCAGAGGTCACCCCAGGTGGCCTTCAGGTCCCTGTATCACAGCGGTTCTCAACCTGTGGGTCGCGGCCCCTTTGGGGGTCCATCGACCCCATCATAGGGGTCGCCTAAGACCATCAGAAAACACAGATATTTACATTACGATTCACAACAGTAGCAAAATTACAGTTATGAAGTAGCAACAAAAATAATTTTATGGTTGGGGGTCACCACCACATGAGGAACTGTGTTAAAGGGTCCCGGCATTAGGAAGGTTGAGAACCATTGCTGTATCACAACCCGAGGTTCGTTCCTTCACTCCCCTGTTCTCACTCTGCCTCTCCGTGGGCACGCAAGCTCCGAGGAGACTGAGACCATGTTCCCCCTGTTTAGAGTTCGGCCTCCGCTCAGAGACCCTGGAAGGGGGCCGGCGCACAGTAGGTGCTCTGGGAGCACAGGCTGACGGAGGGGATGCATGAAGGCTGGGCCACAGAGCAGAGCCCGGGGTCTGTGACCCTGCTGAGCAGGGGGGCGTGTGCATGGGAGACCCCGCTGGCCCTGGGGCGGGAGGGAAGGCGGGGATTCTGGAGGCAGCCGGACCTGGGTTCGAACCTCAGCGGGGCCTCGCCTCTCGATCTGGGTGGGGCCAGCTGTCGTCCTGGGTCTCCTCCCGGGCTCCAGGGGAACGGGAAGACTCCCTCCGAGGACGGCGGTGAGGATTAAACAAGATAACACAGGCCTGGAGCCCAGATGGATCCTGGCCCATCCAGGCTGCCATCCAGAGCGGCAGCGGCCTCGCCCCTCCTCAGGACGCCAGGCCGGGCGGGGGGCCAGCGCCCCAATTGCAGTGGGAGGAGGAGGAGGAGGCGGCTGCTGACCAGCCTCGGCCCATCGCGGAGCATGGAGCCGCAGGCTGCCTCCTCAGCAAGGGAGCAGCTATACTTAGTGCCGTTGGCATGTATTTTAAGCCGACTTGTTCCAGGCAAAGGAGCCGATTCATGAATTTAATAACATTCATAGATTTCCAGAGTGTCAGCATGGGCAGAGACGTCAGACACCAGCCAGCCCGGCCCCTCCCTTGGCAGAGGAGGAGGCCCCGGGCAGCGGGCGCTCTGTGGCCAAGGTCATGCAGCTGGGGCCGGGCCGGGCGGGCAGCGGCCCCTCGGCTGCCAAGTCCAAGTGCAGGGCTCGTCTCAGGGCCGTCTGCACCCCCACTCCATCCCCTCCCGGCGTGCATCCAAGCAGGGGTGAATGTGCAGCCTTTAGAACCCTCCCTCCCCTCTAGCAGGGCAGGGGAGGGGCAGTCTGGCCTCCCAGCAGCAGCCTTGAAGGCAGGGGTGAGGGTTTTAGCTGTGGACTGGGGCAACCTGGGGGTCTGCTGGGTGCAGAGGACCAGGCAGCCCCGTGGGTGCCCGGTCTCTGGATCCTGCCCTGCCCGGGCGGGCACCAAGGGACCCACAGAATGAAACTTCAAAGCATACCCCTCCCCTTCACAGCCCACGAAGACGAGGCATCCGTGCACCCCCGGGATCCACCGCGGCGTATCTTTAACTCACGCCGACAGCTATTGCGTCTGGCCTGCCAGTGAACCCACTGCTTTCTGGTAACCCTGCAAGTCTTTGCTTTATGGGAATGTCTCCCCCCGCCCCCAACGTCCCTGCCCCCCGCCAGGCCCTGGATTCCAATGGGGCTGTCAATCAAAGGGCCCTCAGGCCTTGCCCACGGGGCTGGGCACGTGAGCCAATCTAGTCGGTTGTCCCAGGTGGCATAGGACCCAAGCAGTCCTTTTGAGGAAATGCTATGCGTACCACAAACCGCGCCGCTGTGGAGGGGTGCGGACTGGGCGCCGGCAGCAGCTGGCTCTGCCTGAGTGTGGGCAAGCCTGTCTGAGAAAGACACGTGGGGAAGAGAGGCCAGAGGCAGACGCCATGGTTACACATGCCCGGATCAAGCCGTGCCTGAAGCCCGGCTTAAACACCCCCACCTCCCTAGCCCCCCCTTCCCGGGCACTATGTCGATTGGCTCAAGCGAATGTGATGGGATTTCTTCACCTGCCTCTGAATCACTCCTGACCCAGTCACTAATCTGCATGGTCCTCTGAGGTCGTAAGCCCCCTGTGGTGACCACCCCCCATTGTCAACTTGTTCTTTTGGGGGAGGGCCCTAAAATGACCTTCTGACGTGTTATGAGGGTCTCCACCATTTAGTGAAATTCTGTGCAGCCCACCCTGAGCCAGGGGCTCTCAGAGTAAGTCATGTGCTTTCTCCCAACACTTTTCTGAAAGGTTTTATGGTGATGATGATGATGAGGAGGAGGAGGAGGAAGAGGGGGAGCCCTATCTCAGAGATCAGGAAACCTGGGCTCACCGTGGTCAGGTCACATAAGAACTGAATGTTGAAGGTGGTTGGTCTCAGATCTGTGACCCCAAAGGCACTACCCCAAGTCTCACTAATAAAAGGACCACCTGATGGTGGTGGTGGTGGTGGTGATGGTGGTGGTGGTGGGGAGGTGATCCCTGCTCTCATTACCCAGCACGCACCGGGAGCCAGACTCAATGCGGAGCACTGCCCATGGGTCGGTCAGTCCTCCCGACAGCCGGAAGTTTATAGCGGAGGAGGCTGGGGCTCAGAGCGCTTTCGCTACGTGCCCGGCTAGTCGAGGGGAGCTGGGGCGAGCCCACCGCCCAGCACCGCCCCTCTCCCCCGGATCCGGATTATGAATGTCCAGTCTGAGTGCATACCCCTGAGACGCTTCCTGGATTTCCTGATGAGAATCTCCTGTCCTCTCAGCTTTCCTTCCCCTGGTCTAAGGAGAGACCCACATTGTCCCAGGGATGGCACCCATTCGCCCTGGGAGTCCACCTGCCCCCACGCCCCCCAGGCCAGGCCTGGGCTGGCCAAGCTCACCCAGACACTGCTCATCTGGACCCTCACTCCCAGGCTCAGGTGCCCGAGGCATCCAGAACCAGGGGCTGGGAAGGGGATGGGGGTGGGATCCATGCCTGGCGCCCCCCAGAGGTCGACCCGGGTGCCCTCCAGGTCCCTGTCTCTCTGGCCCTCACCTCTTGGGAGCCCAGCTGGCAGGGGGTGGCAGGGGGCGGGGCAGTGCCTCCGCTGCGTTTATTTACCCAGCGAGGTCAGCTCCCGCCGGGAACACTGGCCGGCTGCCCGCCTTCCAGGAATAGCTCGGTGACCTAGGCCAAAGAGTCACCATATTTGGCAGAGGGAAGAAAGCCTTTACCCGGAACGACAGAACGGTCCAGATGCACCGGCCTCGGCCCAGGCCACCTCCCCTGGACTCCAGGCCCCACTCTCCCAGTGGGGACACCTCCTCCTGCCCGCCCTCCCCGTCCTCCCCCCACCCCAGGACCCCTAGATGGCCCCGTGCTGCCTCCTGGTCCCGCCTGGGAGGCCAAGGGGAGGTGGAGGTGCCCATCTGGTGGCAGGAGCTCGTGCTTTTGGTCACCGCGAGGCCAGACGGCTTCCCAGGCTGGGGCTGACCTAAAATCCACCAAGTCGGCCTCGGAAGGAAGCATCTAGGACACCGGGCACAGATGGCTCCGTCAGGGCCAATGACACGCTCCTTCGGGGACCAGCGGGTCATTCTGTCCAGCCCCCGGCCTCCACGTCCCCTATGGGCCGAGAGCTATAAACGTTGTTTCAGAAAACATCTTAGGAAGAACACCCCAGAGCAGGGGTCGGCAAACTCATTCGTCCGCGGAGCCAAATACCAGCAACGCCACCACTGAAATTCCTTTGGAGAGCCGATTTTTTTTAAAAATATATTTTATTGATTTTTTTTTACAGAGAGGAAGGGAGAGGGATAGAGAGTTAGAAACATTGATGAGAGAGACATCAATTGGCCGCCTCCTGCATGCCCCCTACTGGGGATGTGCCCGCCACCAAGGTACATGCCCTTGACCAGAATGGAACCTGGGACCTTTCAGTCTGCAGGCCCAAGCTCTATCCACTGAGCCAAACCAGTTTCGGCTCTTCAGTTCTTTTTAAATATTCTCCCTCTAAAAGCCCAGGCCTTCTCCCCCTTCCCCCCCGTCCCAGTCCCCCACCCACAACAGCTTTCCAGATGAACACTTCCTGGAGCCTTATTCTCATACCCATTCCAAGCCCTCTCTTCCTTGAGGCTTTCTGGAGACAATGTTCCCAATCCCAGATATGATACCCAACAGTGAGGGGAAACCTGGTTTCTTCTGCCTGTCTGTCTGTCCATCCGCAGACCCTTAGAAAAAGCCCCATGCTCCTGGGCAGGGCCTTCAACTTCAGGCCCAGGCAAATCCTCGCCTCAACCTCATCCCCGGAACCCTCATGAACCCTTACACCATAAGCACAAGGTGATGCAAAATGTACTAGTATCATAGCCCTGGAGTTAGAAAACCAAACTGTAGAGCTGCTAGAAGAAAAGTGGGGAGAACACTCTTCATAATCCTGCGTTAGGCAAACTGTTCTTCGAAATGACACCTAAAGCACCATCTATTTTTTTTTAAACATATTTTATTGATTTTTCACAGGGAGGAAGGGAGAGGGATAGAGAGCTAGAAACATCGATGAGAGAGACATCGATTAGCCGCCTCCTACATGCCCCCTACTGGGGATGTGCCTGCAACCAGGATACATGCCCTTGACCGGAATCGAACCTGGGACCTTTCAGTCCGCAAGCCGACGCTCTATCCACTGAGCCAAACCGGTTTTGGCTTTTTTTTTTTTAAATGATCAATGGAACTTTATTAAAAAACTTTTGTTCCATGAAAAGACAAAGCCCAGGCTGCAAGAAAACGTTTGCAAATTATGCATTGGACACAGGACCTGCCTCCAGGACGATGTATAAGGAACTCTCACGACTCAGCTCCTCTCAAAACCCGCAGGAGGTTGAGATACAGCGGTACCTCGAGATACAACTGCCCTAACATACGAGATTTTTGAGATACGAGCCGTCAAGCAAGCGATTTTTGCTTTGAAATACAAGCAACAGTTGAGATAGGCGTCATCGTGCGGATCGGCTGGCTGCACACAACCCACCAGTTACCGCGACTCAAGCATCTCATAGTTTCCCACGCCTCAAGGTTACGGAATGAATTAAACTCGAATCTCGAGGTACCACTGTACTTTACTCCAAAAGACAGATGGCTGGGACACAAGCCCTCTCAGAGGCGCTCCCCATGACAGAAACGCAAAATGACACGGCACGGGTGTGGTTTTACCGTCGGCGGAGACACCACTACACACCTCTCAGGACGACGGGAACGAAGGGCCTTGACAACAGCAAGGACGCACGAGGACGGGGAGGGGCTGGGCTCACAGACGTGACCGGCTGCACATCGCTGAGTGGTTCCTCGAAAAGCCAGACCCAGACTCAGGGTGCCACCTGGCCCTCCACGCCGGGCTGTGTACCCGCGAGGAACGAAAACGTCCCTTCACACCGAAGCCGCCGTGTGAGCGTTTGTGGGGGCTCTATCCACCGTCACTGAAAGCCGGGAACCGCTCCAATGGTCGGCAACCGGTTGTTGGATAAGCAAACCGGCACCTCCCAACAACGGCGCTCATTCAGGAAGGAGGCGGAATGAGCTACCGTTGCACCCCGAGGCACAAGGGAGTCCCGGGTGCGTGTGGCTCAGTGATGGAAGCCAGACCCCACAGGCGGTGTGGTACATGCTTTTATTCCTATGGCTTTTCTGGGAAAGGCATCGGATTAGATTTAGTGTGTGTGTGTGTGTGTGTGTTTCCTTTACACGCAGTAACGTTCCCTCTCCGTGGTATATGCTTCTGTGGATGTCGGCAACTATGTAGAGAGAGAGATAGCCACCCCATAATTAGGGTACAGAATAGCTCATCGCCCCCAAAATGGCCTGCATTGGCCTTTTGAAGTCAGCTCCTTCCCCACCCCCCACAACTCGAACCCCTGGAAACCACTAATCTGTTCTCAACCCTAAACACCTGGCCTGACCTTGCTCTTGAGGAAGGGAAAGGGGTGGGGGAAGGGGGAGAGGGGTGGGGGAGGGGATGGCAGGAAAGAGGTCTGTGTTTTCTGTTTCTGAGCTCACCACCGAACGGCTTTGGTTCTCGGGAGTGGGGTCCACGCAGAAATGTCTGGGCGTGGGGAGTGACTGGGGTGTCTATGAGCCTTTAGAGTCCCACGTGGCGCCTCCTGGAAGCCTCGTGGGATCTCCAAGACAACACGGTGCAACTCGCTGGCTTCCCTCGTGATTGGTCAGAAATTCACGGTGCTCTAGTGTCCGGAGGGCGGTCAGCAGGGCCTCTCTCGGGGTCCTGTGCTCAGATGTCTCCGAGAAGGTGGGGGTGGAGGCCCCCTGGCCCCAGGGGCGGGCCCTGTCCTGACCAGTGTCCCCATTGACCGTTCAGATGAGGAAAGGGATAGAAGTTGGTCCCACCGGAGACGGCAGACCAGCGGTTCTCAACCTGTGGATCGCGACCCCTTTGAGGTCAAACAACCCTTTCACAGGGGTCATCTAAGACCATCGGAAAATGCAGATATTTACATCACAATGCATAACGGTAGCAAAATTTCATGGTTGGGGGTCACCACCACAGGAGGAACTGTATGCAAGGACCGCGGCCTTAGGAAGGTTGAGAACCACTGTGCCAGATGCAGGGGAGATGTGGGCATCCACCTTGGAAGATTCCAGGGACGGGAGCTTCGGGCCGTGAAGTGACCGCAGAGCGAAGACCGAGCAGGCCACCCCTCGCTCTGTGAAGAGCACCTCACCTTCTTTTGTTTTGTTAATCGTCATCCGGGGATGTTTTTCCTATTGGCTTTTTTTTTTTAATAGATTTTATTGATTTTTTTACAGAGAGGAAGGGAGAGAGATAGAAACATCCATCAGCTGCCTCCTGCACACCCCCTACTGGGGATGTGCCCGCCACCAAGGTATGTGCCCTTGACCAGAATCGAACCTGGGACCGTTTAGTACAAATTAACCTTTTCTTTTTCTCTTTGCGGCTGTTTCCTTGGAGTGTGCTCCCAGAAGGGGGATTGCCTGGTTGGAGGGTAGAAATGGTGTTACAGCTCTTACACATCACCGCCGCATTGCTCTCTGGGAAAACAGGGCCGGTTTGTGGAGTCGTCAGCAGGAAGCCTGTCACTGCGTCTCACGTTCTGGAATACAGTGGTACCTCGAGATAGAGTTTAATTCGTTCCGTCACCTTGAGGCGTGGGAAACTGTGAGACGCTCGAGTCGCGGTAAACTGGTGGGTCGTGTGCAGCCGGCCGATCCGCGCGATGACTCCTATCTCAACTGTTGCTTGTATTTCAAAGCAAAAATCGCTCGCTCGACGGCTCGTATCTCAAAAATCTCGTATGTTAGGGCACTCATATCTCGAGGTACCACTGTACTTGTTTTTTACGGATTTCATGGGCCTCTACCGGTTTCCTAACATTGGAAAGAGCTGCGACGTCCAACAAGAAGGAAAGTGACGCTCACCCGTGGTTAGAGCGTCGGCCTGCAGGCAGCCTGGCTCTGGCCCCAGGGTCCACACACTCGCCCAGCAGCCGTGTGACATCCACCCCCCATGACTCCAGGGGCTCCAGGGTTACGCGTAGACCTGGGGCATCATCTCCTGGACCCCCGAATTTCTGAGCTCAGGAAACGGCGAGCTTAGCAGAGAAGATAAGGCACCGGAGCTGCTGCTGGGTGGGGGACCTAGGCCTCTGACGCCCCGGAGGCAGAGCCCTCCCTGCTGCCGCCTCCCTGTGGCCCTGTGTACCCCCACATCAGTGACTGAGCTGAGAGGGCTCCCGCCCGCCTGGGGAACAGAGCAGTCTGAACGCGGCTGGAAAATCAGCGCAGACTGGCCCATTCTGGAAGAATCAGGCTGAGAGACCCGTGTTTTCTGGAGAAACACCAACGCCTCCATTTGCTCCGGCCACGAAAGCAGCTTTTTTTGAGGTTATTTCTGTCCGGGGGAGGCCAGGGCTGGGTGAGAGAGTCGCATTTCCCTTAAAGGACAGAAGGACGGAGGAAGGAGACCTCTCCAGGGCCCCTGCCGGGAGGGGGAGGGGAAGGAGGAGGGAGGGGAGGATGTAGGGAGGTGTGGAGAAGCACTTTCTGCCAGAATGGGGGGCCAGGTGGGGCTCTCTTGCCCCCCGGCCCAGTGCCCAGGTCCCGTTCTACATCAGGACACCTCTGGGCTCCTTCCGAGATGAGCTCCGTTCTCCCCCCGCCCCACCCCCCTCTGCTGACAGGCTGCTTCTCGAGCTGGGGCAGGTATGAATAAATGATGCCCGCATTGATCAGAGATTGGTTGTGCCTCCAGCAACAAGCCCGACCTCCGAGTTCTGAGGTCCCTCGGCCAGCCGGCATCACTCAGATTTCCTGCAGCTGAAGGAGCCCTCCCCTGGGGGTGCGAGAGGCTAAATCTGGAGGCAGGACCGGTGGCGACTCCGGCCCGGGCCCCGCCCCTGACCCTGTCCTTGGCCGAGGCGCTCTGTTCCCGGAGCCTCAGCGGGCAGGTCCCAAGGGAGGGTCATTCCGGGCGGCCTTCCTCCCCGGTGAGCTGAGCGGGAGGGTGAGATGGCGAGCAGGTCCGCAGACCAGCCCCTTCCCCCCCGCCCCCCAGTGGTTCTGCAACCTGGGACGTCTCAGACGTTGCTGTGAGCATCACATTCCTCCTGGAGACGGGGTCAGTCTCACCTGCTGCTCTTTGCCCGTGTTGTTTGGGGAACAGAAGTGACCTTGAGAGGGGGAGACAGTTGTTTTTTTTAAATATATTTTATTGATTTTTTTACAGAGAGGAAGGGAGAGGGATAAAGAGTCAGAAACATCGATGAGAGAGAGACATCGATCAGCCGCCTCCTGCACGCCCCACAGTGGAGATGTGCCCGCAAGCAAGGTACATGCCCCCAACCGGGATTGAACCTGGGACCTTTCAGTCTGCAAGCCGACGCTCTATCCACTGAGCCACACCGGTCTCGGTGGGAAGACAGTTTTAAACAGTGAAACGCCCTCCCCGCTGACAGGGGGTGGGGGTCAGGAACCACGCTGCTGGAGGGGGTCAGTGAACCGGGGGAGCGGTGGTCGGGCTGTAAGTGAAAGATGCAGGCGCCCTCGTCTAAAGAAAAAAAAAAAACTCTAGAGAGAGGAGCGCCCAGCAGGGAAAATGGGAAATGCTGGAAAAGATGGAAGGTGTGTCCGGTCACCGGTGCCTGGCCGGTCAGAGGAACTTAGAGCACATGTCCACAGGGTGGGGCGGACATGGGTTTCATCAGGTTTCAGAAAAGCTGCTGGCAGGTCTTTTTTTGGAAAATATCCTCACCCCAGGATATTTTTTCCCGTTGCTTTGTAGAGAGAGCGGAGGGAGGGAGAGAGAGAGAGGGAAGAAGGGAAAGAGAGAGGGAGAGAGGGAGGGAGGGAGGGACAGAGTGGAGGGAGGGAGGGAGAAACACGGATGTGAGAGAGAAGCATCGCCCCAACCAGGACTGGGGATGGAACCTGCAGGTAGAGACGCCCAACAATGAGGAACTTGGGGTGCGGATTGCGTGGACTCCCCAGGGAGGTCGGTGCCAGAGGAGACTCACATGACAACTAGTTGGACAACGAGTCACGGGTCTCGCCTCTTTTTTTTTTTAAATATATTTTATTGATTTTTCACAGAGAGGAAGGGAGAGAGATAGCAAGTCAGAAACATCAATGAGAGAGAGACATCGATCAGTTGCCTCCTGCACGCCCCACACTGGAGATGTGCCCGCAACCAAGGTACATGCCCCCAACCGGAATCGAACCTGGGACCTTTCAGTCCGCAGGCCGACGCTCTATCCACTGAGCCACACCGGTCTCGGCACGGGTCTAGCCTCTTGCCAGCCTGCGCTGCGAGGCGCTCAGAGACGGACATACGTAGTGCCGGGGCTGGAAACACGGTGAGCCAGCCGCGGGGCCGGCGAAGGCTCCCAGGCGTGGGGAGCGGGATGGAGTCCAGGCGGGGGGACCAGGCCTGGGCCTCTCCCTCTGCCGCCCGCAGAACCTCCCCCAGCGGGAGGGCGTCCCGGGCGCGGGGAGAGGCCGGGTCAGGCACACAGATGGTCATGAAACCCGGTGTGAGAATGTCACTCAAATGTGGCTGGGCGGGCGGCTGGGGGTCGGAAGCGCGGGGGGGGGGGGGCCGGGGGGGGGGGGGGGGCGGGGTCGGGCAAACAGTGGGTCTTAAAACCCGGTGTGAAAATGTCACTAAAATGGGGCCCCCCCCCCCCCCCCCCCCACACACACCGTGAGCTGTGACTGGGAGAGGCCATCCAGAGACCCGCCTCCTCCACCAGCCGTGGCCGAGGGAGGCACGGCCCGTCCTCGCTGTCTCTCCAGCGCAAGTCAGGGGCAGAGGCCCCTCTGCATGGCCTCCAGAACCCCAAAGTCCATGGTTCCGTCTCCCCTCTAGGCCCACGTCCGGACACCCCCCTACACCCCTCCGTCCTTCGTACTTTCAACTCTCGAGCTGATGCGAACGGCCACACCTTGCCCCCTCCTCCGTGGGTGTATCAAGCAGTCTGACCTCACTCCTCCGCCTTCATCCCTGCCTCGGGGACCCCTCCCAGAATCCACACCACCAGCGGCCTCCCTGCATCCCTGCCGCCCCCTCCCCACCCGCCTCTGGCTGGGCTGTCACATAACTCTCTCTCCACGAACACACCACCCCAGCCCTAGCTGGCCACCCGTGCCCCTGAGTCAATGCATCCTGAGTTCCTTACCCCCAAATCCATGTCTGCTTTCCCTGGCTCAGAGGAGGCACGCCTCCCCCTCCTGTGATGGGTAAGCCGCCACCCACATGGGGTACCCTCTCTGTGGTTGGGGGGAGGGGGGCTGCACTCACAGGCCAACTGGTAGTGGGGCCTGGACACTCTGGTGACTTACAGAGGCCACTGTGTCTTCCTCCAGGAACATCCTAACACACACACACACACACACACACACGTACACACACACACACACACACACACACACACACACACACACACGCACACGCCTGCCGCCCGGACTCAGCTGTTGAGACAGAGGTGTTGTGCTTTAACACAACGGCAGCCAGAGCTTCCGTGGGGACCCCCTCCCCCAAAAGCAGACACCAGCCCTTGGCCGCTGGCCCAGGAAGCTCCCATCCGGCCCCGCCCCCGCCCCTGGGACCTCCAGGAAGCAAACCCCAATGAATGGACAGGAGCCGCAGGCCACCCACATCCCCTCCCTGGGCCGGGAGAATCCCATCGCAGCAGACAGGGCTCTTTAACAAACAATTAGCTTGAATTTTTCATTAGCTGCAGCTTCCTCTGCCCCTGCCGCGCCCCCCCCCCTCCCCAGCCAAGTGCAGGGGGGAGGCCCCACCTCGGCAGAGGAGAGCCCGGCGGATGTGCAGGGTGCAGGGCTCCCGCCTCTGACCTCTTCCTGAAGCTGATTGTAAATCTGGCCCCTCTTCGCCGGTCCACGTGCAGCCGCCTCCAGAAGGCATCTCAGCACACGAGCCCCTCAGCCCTGCGGTGAGGAAGGCGACATGTCCTCGACCCTCGCTGCAGCCTCCTGCCAGCCCGCCAGGTCACTGTGGTCCTCCTTGTCAGCACTGGGTGACCGCAGAGACACGAAGCTTCAGGGATGGGTGGCCTCATCCAAGGACTCAAATGGGGGGTGGATGGGGGGGCATGGGGAACTAACTGTCTTCTGACAGCAATTCCAGGCCAGAACTCCAGAGCGAGGGCGTGGACTGGGCCTCTTCCTCTCTCAGGGCCCAGGTCTGGGAAACATTGTCTAGCTGAGTGGATGGATGGATGGATGGATGGATGGATGGATGGATGGGTGGATGGGTGGGTGGATGGATGGATGGATTGGTGGGTGGGTGGATGGAAGGATGGATGAATGGATGGATGGATGAGTGGATGGATTGGTGGGTGGGTGGATGGATGGATGAATGGATGGATGGATGGACAAGTGGATGAATGGATGGATGGATGGATGAGTGGATGGGTGGATGGAGGTTCAAGGATACTACGCCCACCAGGGTTCTGGGAGCGAGAGGAGTTCCCGATGTGAATGCAGACAGAGAGAAGGACACCCCTTCTCCACACTGCGGGCCTCCCCTCCACGGCCAAGGTCGTCCACCGATGTCAGGAAGACAGAAGGCTGGACTCCTCAGATGGAGGGCCTGTACCTTGAGACCCACCAGGAGCCTCCAGGAAAGGGTGAGCTTCCTCCAGCCCCGTCCTGGGGGTCTCTGGGCCCTGTCTGCCCCCAGAAACCCGTGAAATATTTCCAGCCAGCCACGCAGGGGAAGTGAGGGGGAGCGGGGACATGAATTATTGACGGCTTCGCTTTCATCCTGGCCCAGGCTGCCGGCCGAGCGGAGACCCAGGGGAGCCCCAAGGCAATCTGTGGGCATGAAGCCGAGTTCTCCAAGAAGCTGAGGGCAGGGGCTCCTGGCGGTCAGGGGGACCAGAGGCGGCCTAAGCAGCGCAGCACCTGTCCCGGCCCCTGGGGCTGCCCCGTGTCCATGAGGGGGTGATTGTGTCCCAGACCCCACTTTACCAAGTCACCCCTCTCCCTCGTGGGCTCCTTCCAGAAGCCAAGGATGTGGCCTGCCCACCGCCCCCTCTGAGTTGACCACAGATGGGGTCCCCCCACCCAGCGCCAGCCTGGAGCAGCCCGAAGGACGGGCCTCCTTGGCTCACACGCTGTCTCCACTGGGCACAGCAGAAGAGGCTGAGCCTCCACTCAAACCTCCCTGGACCAAGGTCAAGGCTGAGGGCTCCGGTGGCTGCTCCCTGTTCCTGCTCCCGACCTGCAGGAGCTGGAGCTGCTGTGGAGGAGGCTGCAGACGTGGGTCTGAATCACGGCCCCACGAGCTGGCCACGGGCCCGAGCCTCAGTTTTCCCGTCTGAGAAATGGGTGTGAAGATGGCCCCTCCCCAGCCTACCCCGGGGGCTGGCAGGCCCCTCCCGGAGGAAGGACTCTGCAGACAGCGGTACTGTTCTCACCAAGCCCAGTGTCCCCCCGCCCCCACCCTCACCCCAGCCTGGGTCTAACCAGAGCCTCAACTCTCTCAGACAGCAAAAGCCCCCCCAGCCGTGGGATCCGCCTCCAAGACCAGAGGCTTTATATATTTTTCCGTTTGTCCTTCCAGGACATATGGCGTGGCTGGGGGGCGGGGGGGGGCGGGGAGGGCATGCAGCCTCTCCCAGCCCCCTCCTCCAGGCCCACTGCACACAGCAGCCTCGCCCTGAGATGTGGGAAGGAACAAGGAGGCAGGGGCGCGCTTCTGGAGCCCACCCTGGCCCAGGCGGCAGCTGGGTGCCGCCCCCTTCGTGGCTGAGTCGGGGGCCCGTCCTGAGCCATGTGCCTAGGGGAGCACCCCCACTCCCCCAACCCTGCGCTTGCCAGGAGCCCCCCTCCACCGGCTGCCTGCGGGAGCCAGACCCACGGGCACATGGTGTTCCCGCTTGCTACGTGCTCTGTCACCCCGCTTCCCACAGCTCGTGGCACTCTGAGAACTCTCCTGTGAGCAGCCGCTGGGTCTTCAGAGAAGAGCGGGAGGAGGGCGTGGAGAGGTCACGGGAGGTCTGGGTGTGTGGGAGGGAGCGGGGCCGGGGATGGGGGGTGGACCCTGAGAATCACTCGCAACCAATGTTCTGTGTGACAGACGCGGCGCTGCTGGCCTCTAGGGCCAGATCCTTCTTGGTGGTGCGGGCGGACGCTCACCTTCCAGGCCTGGATCCTTTATGCATCACCTGCCCCTGGCAAGACTGTTGCACCCGCACCCCCACCCCCGGGCCCCATTTCCAGGGGTCTCTATGGGGACAGGCAGCCCGCTGGGAACCGCTGTTAGAGGCTCCCGGGCCAGAGACTAGGCCCCCCTCTGCCCACGGCACCCAGACCTCATCCCAACTAGCCGTGCGCGCGCTCAGAGCCCACTCCCACCCGCCAACCTGGACCCGTCCCGCTGACTGCTGGACCCACGGTCTCTGCCCGCCAGGCTGACCAACCGCCGGGCCCCCAGCTGGCCTAGTGGGCTGGCCTGGCCGACGGGGAAAAGCAGGCCCCTTTGGGACCAAGAACCCCTGACGCTGGCCTGTCTGCCCACCTCCCGTTACGGGAGGACGCGCCCTGGCCTCGTGCCCTCCCCGTGGGGTTCTCGGCCAGCCCCCCGGAGGAGCCCAGGCCCTTGGCCCCGGCCCTGGGTCCCTGGCTCCCCGCTGATATTAAACCCCTTTCCCAGCAGCCATTGCCCGGCTGACTCAGCACCCGCGGTGGCTGGGCTTGGCTCTGCGGCCTTGACACTGACCTCCGGGACGGCGTGTCAGGATGACTAATGGCCGGCACCTTCCCTGCGGGCGCCGAGGTGCCACAGCGGCGGCGGCAGCAGCAGCAGCTGCACTTCCCAGCTCACCTGGGCGAGGTCGGGGGAGGGGGTCCGGGCTCGGACACCCCCAAACCAGTTCACACCTGGCTGCTGGGCCTGGGCAGCCCGCCCTCCCTGCCACCCCGGGGACAGACGCGGTGCTGCTGGCCTCTGGGGCGAGATCCTTCTTGGTGGTGCGGGCGGACGCTCACCTTCCAGGCCTGGATCCTTTATGCATCACCTGCCCCTGGCAAGACTGTTGCACCCCAAACCCCGCACCCCCACCCGCTGGGCCCCATTTCCAGGGGTCTCTAAGGGGACAGGCAGTCGGCCCGCTGCCACACCCCGCCCTCCGCCCGGCTCTTCCCACGCTGCCTGGGGGACCCACACCCCTCCTCTCCTGCAGGAAGGCACCTGCTCTTCGGCAAGGACTCATCACCCCTGGCCGGAAGCAGTTCTTCTGACTCAACGAGGCCCTCCTTCCAAAGACTTTTAAAGTCGGTGGGTTTTGTTTGTTTGTTTTAAATATATTTTATTGATTATTTTACAGAGAGGAAGGAAGGGAGAGAGCTAGGAACATCGGTGAGAGAGAGACATCGATCAGCCGCCTCCTGCACACCCCCCACTGGAGATGTGCCCGCCACCAAGGTACATGCCTTGACCGGAATCGAACCTGGGACCTTCTAGTCCACAGGCCCATGCTCTACCACTGAGCCAGACTGGTTTCAACGAAGCCGGTGTTTTCAAACTGTCTCCCTAGGAGACGAGGTCTTCCACTGACTCGAGTATTACTGAGCACCTACTACGCGCCAGGCCCTGAACCAGCTGCTGTGGGTACAAAGCTGAGGATATGGTGCCTGCTTGCCAAAGGCCTGTTTGCCCCTGAGGAGACAAACGGGTAAGCGAGCCGTTCACACCAAGAGCGACCCCTTTAGGGCGGGGATCAGCACAGGGTGTGCACGGAGAAGGGGTACCAGCAGCGCCCCCAGTAGGCTCCCAGGCGACTGGTCGGGAGCAGGGAGACTCCAGGCAGAGGGGGCAGTCTGTCCGTGCAAAGGCACGGGGGTCACAGACACAGGCAGGAGCGGCAACGGGTGAGGCTGAGGGCGAGGGCAGAGGTCACACTCGCTCTGTCCCCAGACAATCTAGAGCTGGAACGGTGCCGGGCAGAGAGGGACCCCCACCGCGTCGAGCACCTGGTCTAGTCTCTGAGGATGGGGGTCGGGGGACGGTGCACAGCAGAAACTGCGGCGGGCGGTTTGGGAAATGGGCCCCACTGAGCTGGGTCCTGCTTCGACCAGCCGACTTTCCGTTCACCTCCCACCCAAACTCCGGTTCCCACCCGACAGTCCCATTGGCGACCTGGTCACCCCTCCTTACCCAGCATCGGTGCTTTCCGTCTCTCTCCTCGCCAGAAGCCGAGTCTCTCCCGCCTTGAAATGATTCTAAATTAGGTTGTCCTGGCCTGGACCTCCATCACCACCACCACGCACTACCCCTTTCTCTGTATTCCTATCCTAAGAGAGGAAGGAAGGAAGGAAGGAAGGAAAGAAGGAATTTTCCTCCTCCAGGAAGCCTTCCTAGACTACCTTCCCTAAGCCTGAATCCTGCAGCTGCTGTGAGTAGAAACTTTTGGATGTTTATCGATGGTTATTTAAAACCATGCTTGTGGGTTTCTTTGAAATCTTTATTTAGGTATTTCTCTGCCCTCAGGAACGGGTGTTCTGCTTCTCCAATAATGAGGGGGGGTGGAGATCCCCCAAGACCAAGGAGGTCCTTCAGGCGGGTCTCCCCTATCCCCTCTGCGTGCCCACTGCTTGGCCGCCCCCAGAAAACCAGGGAGAGTCTCCGATGACAGCAGTCGCTCAGCAAGACCTGGAAGCTGGAACACAACCTATTTCCAGCCTTTTATTCCCATCAGAGCCCGCACACACAGTCCTCTGACCTCTGGGGGGAGGGGGGGGCAGCCCTCATGGTCCCCAGCTCCTAAATGGAGGTCCTAAGGCCAGGGCTGAAGTGCCCCGTCCAGGGACAGCCAGTCCGCAAGCGGCCGTGTTTGAGGCCGGAAGCCAGGCCTCGGGACTCCCCGCCCAGGGCCCCCGCAGGGAGAGGCAGCCGGTGTGGGGGAGACCGGCCGTGTGGGGGAGCTGGGGAATCAGGTCTGCGGCCAAGTTCCTGGTGGGAGAGGGGGCCCTCACCCACCCGGGGGGCTGGGGGCGGCTGGCGGGTGCTGGAGGGAGCCTCCCAGCGGCCACCTTTTTCCCAGAAGGCCATGTGCAGAGAGCCCGGCCACCGAGGAGGCCTGGGGAGCCCTGGCTGAGCCCCCAAAGGACGCCGCTGGGGCCGAGCCCGTCTGCAGGAGACAAGGATGCCCGGACACTCAGGACTTCATTGCCAGGCTCCTGTCCCTCCTGGCCTCTCCTGGACCCTGGCGGGGTGGGGGGTGCACTGAGGGGCGCAAGGGGCCACAGCGCCATGGAAATCAGGCCTTTCCCGCTGCTGAAGGATGAGAGGCAGGAGAGCATCAGGACCAGCTCTCTGGGCTAAGGTGGCAGGCGGGGGCGGGGCTGTGCCTGGGCCCCACCCCTGCCTAGTGATTGGCACGGACGGCTCTGTGGCTCGCCCTGAGCTCCCCTGGCCGAAGTGTCCCTTCCCTTTGCGGACTTTGCATGTGCCCGGAAGGACACTGGGACAGTCCTAGTAATAATAACAATGATAACAGTTCGCCCTGCCTGGCACTGACCCAGGCCAGGCTCTGCCCTCGCCCTGCCCCTGCAGTAGTGACTCAGGGGGTCACAGCCACCCACCTGCCACGTGCCATCACCAGGGCAGGCGGGCAGGCAGGCGGGATGGGTGGCCCAAGGTGACCAGATGGGAGTTGAGGGGGGCAGGGCTCGGCGCCTGGAACCAGGGACCATCTGCGCCTGCAGCCTGGGTGCAGAGTTCTTGCCTTAAACTCAACCCCTAAGCTAAGCGCACAGAGAGGCCAGGGCGGGGACCCCTCCTCTCCATCCAACCCCCACAGGCGCACACGCTTTGGGGTGGGATTGGGCTGGCTCTGTCCACGCTAGCGTGCGGGGCGGCGGAAGCCTGTCCCTGGCAACCACGGGCCAGGGTCCGAGGGTCCAGAGAAGTCAGAGGGGAGGGAGGCGGAGGGAGGGGGGTGCAAGGGGTGAATCCCAGCCCGGCTCCTGCAGAGCGCGCAGCCCCGTCTCCGTGCACACCACCCGCAGTGGCCCAGCCATCCGGCGGCGCCTCCTTCCCGTTGGTGAACGGAGAGCCACCACCTTCTCCGACAGCCCCTGGGCCGGGGTGCGGGAGGGACTCGGGAGGGACTCGGGGCTGCAGCTGCCACCGGTGCTGCGCGGCGCCTGCGCCACGGCGCTCTCTGCTGGCGGCGCTGGCTCCGCGCGGCTGGGATGGCACCCGGGGCAGCTCCTGGAGGGGCCTGCACCCTCTCCCCCGGGCTGTGTGTTCCTGCGGGTCTGTTCCTCCTGGGGAGGCGTCTGGGACACGGGCCCTGGTCAGCAGACCCTCCTGGTTGCCTCTGGAAGTCCGTTCCTCTTGCCTTCTTTGTGGTAAGAGAAGCCCAGTGAGGCTCAATTGTCCATCGGAGAAGGTGACAATAACCCTAATTCATCTCAGTCCATTCTGGAAATTCCATTGCCTCCCCTTCTCCTCCTCTTCCAGAATTTCAGCAGCATTTTTCAACCGTGAGGGGGAAGTTTGAGGTCCCCCGACCTCCGCACCCCCCAGCAGAAGTGGTGACGCCCCTGGCCTAGCTCCCTCTAACTCCCAGCAGCCGGGGTTCTGTTCCCTCCAACAGACAGCGCCCTCACTTTGACACTCGGCTTCTCTAACCACAGGAGACCGGGCCGTGAGCTGGGGGCCGGTTTCCGGTACCAGGAGTCCCCCTCCCTCCGATCCACGCCGCTCTCGGGCCATCGATGGTACCGCCCGCATCATTCTCAGATCCGTGCACCTGTCTGCATCCCCACTGCCCCGTCTCTATGGGAACCATCACACTTACCCTTCACCGGTCCCACCCAGGCACCCTCCCCGCCTCCTAACCCAGGGACACCCCTCAGTCAGAGTGTGATCCTGTCCCTCTCCTGTTCCCAGCCTTCCCGGGGCTGCTGCTGCTTCTTCTCCAGCAACTCCTGCGTCCCCCAGGGCTCTGTCTTTCCCGCCCATCGCTGATCCCAGCACCTGGCCTCCGTCCGATGCCCCACACGCCACGGTCCGAGGCCTGGAGAAGCAACCTCTTGCCTCGCAGACAACGAGGTGCTGATTTTTATTTTTAAAATAAATATTTTTTATTGATTTTTACAGAGAGGAAGGGAGAGGGATAGAGTTAGAAACATCGATGAGAGACTTCAGCTGCCTCCTGCACGTCCCCTACTGGGAGGTGCCTGAAACCAAGGTATATGCCCCTGACCAGAATCGAACCCGGGACCCTTCATTCCTCAGGCCAACGCTCTATCCACTGAGCCAAATCGGTTTAGGCCTGTGAAGGGGTTTTGCTGCCCCACTTTGCACGTAAGGAAATTGAGGCACAGCGTTTCTCTAACCAGCTCAAGGTCATGTCAGAGCTAGGACTGGGCCCATGGTGTTCTGACCCAGCCCTGCAAACCCTAAAGAACTCTGGGGGAGGAAGCTACACCCCGGTCTCCCGTACCACTGTTGTGATGGCGTTTTGTTTTTAAATGTCCTTCCTTCGCCTCTTTTTTTTTTAAATATATTTTATTGATTTTTTTACAGAGAGTAAGGGAGAGAGATAAAGAATCAGAAACATTAAAGAGAGAGAAACATCGATCAGCCGCCTCCTGCATGCCCTCTACTGGGGATGCGCCCGCAACCAAGGTCCATGCCCTTGACCGGAACCTGGGATCCTTCAGTCCGCAGGCCGACGCTCTATCCACTGAGCCACACCGGTTTCGGCAAGGTGCTGATTTTTAAACCCCACCCCCAGAACTTCAGGCAAATGGGTTCCTCTTCGGAACAGCCCTCTTCTGAGAAATGGGAGAATCTCGGAGAATCCCGCGCTCCCCGAGACCCAGAGGTGTTTCGGAGAAGCAGATCCAGGCCTCCCCCGGATGTCAACGCCCCGGTGGCGCCCCTCTCTGCCGGGGGCTGGCCTGCGTGTCGAGGCCCCAGAACTGACAGGGACCAGGTCCCTGCCCTCCTCGGACTTCCGTTCGGGAGATTTCCCCCATGTTCCCTCTCCTCTGCCCTCCTCCCCTGACCGCCTTCTCCGCGTGTCTGCGGAGGCCCTGGCGGCAAAGCAAGCCTGACTACGGGCCGCCACGGGCCCCATTCCGGCCTCGGGGACCTCAGGACTTCTCGGGGTTCTGGTTCAGGATGGAGACAGCCCTCTGGTGCCGGCCGGACCCCCGAAGGGAAGACTCCTGCCCCGTCCTTGTTGACCATCAGCCAAAGGGATAAGGTATCCCAGGGGCGGTGGGAGGTTCAATGTAATCGGTAGCTCGTATCTGCCTCAGTTTCCCCAGCGTGACTTTCTCCTTCAGCAGCAAGGGTTTCTGGGAGTTGGGGGAGAGGGGAATGTCAAGCTCCACCTCAGAAGAGAAGGCACCTCTGGGGTGCTCCCGGCCCCCCTCGCTGGGTGCGTCTCTAGGAGACCAACCTCCGTGGCCAGGGTGGAGGGGCCAGACCCCTGGGGCCTGAAGGCCGGGCTGCGGGGCGGAGGCGGGGCTCAGGCTCTGGGCAGGGCTGAGGAGAGGGCCCGGGTCCGAGGGCTGTGAGGAGGAGCCCCGTGGTGGAGCTGAAGCTGCGGAGCTGAGAGATCTCGGGCATCTCCCACCATGGACTCTACCAGGGGCACCCGCACCCCCACCGGGCACCACAGTCCAGGGTCTGGGTGTGCAGGTGCCTTTCTTATCTGGCCCCCTCCCCTCAGGCATGCCGGGGAGATGTCACCGTTGTCACAGGGATTCCCACGCTGGCAGCCTGCGGGGCTGAACGGGGACCCTCAGGCAGTTCTTTAAAAAAAAAAATCTTTATTTTTTTAAAATATATATTTTATTGATTTTTCACAGAGAGGAAGGGAGAGGGATAGAGAGTTAGAAACATTGATGAGAGACAGACATCGATCAGCTGCCTCCTGCACGCCCCCTACTGGGGGTGTGCCCGCAACCAAGGTACATGCCCTTGACCAGAACCGAACCTGGGACCTTTCAGTCCGCAGACCGATGCTCTATCCACTGAGCCAAACCGGTTTCGGCTCACAGGCAATTCTTGCTCTGAGACCTTCGGCTTCGTCTGGGCCGGTGGGCTGGGGTCGCAGCGGACCAGAGAGGGGAAAGCCGGAGGGAGCCGGGCCAGATCATGCATTTAAGGGAAAGAGCTGCTCTTTAATTTCTTAAATACATGCTCTCTCTGCTTCCCTCCTCCTCCTCCCACTTCCTCTCCCTTCTCCCGCTCCCCGCCACCTCTCCCTCCTCTCTCTCTCTCTCCCCCCTGCCCTCCCTCTCTCCCTCCCAGCACACACAGTCTTTACACAATTAAAGTAGGACAAGCATGTTTTCCAAGACTTTAAAATATCCTTGTTAAGGAAATTCACTGGGAGGAAGAAATCCAGCTTAATTTCTTGGAAAATAGAAGCACGCGGTGGAAACTGCCACTGTCTCGGCGTCCTCCCACCCCCCATGCGGACCGCAACGTCCCTGCTCTCCTGTCAGACGCACCTGCTGGCCAAGGCCACCTCTGCACGCTCCCGTCCCCATCAGGCGCCTGGCCTGAGCTCTGCCAGGACCGGTGTGCGTATGTGCGGGGACCAGCAAGTGCCTTTGAACATCTGTTTGCTGGAGGGAGAAGGTCGCAGCTCCTCCCACCTCCCTGAGTGGCCGCTCTCTCCACACCCCAGGCCAGGACCCCCCCTGTACCCCAAATAGTCACTGCAAAGCTTCCCTGTGAAGGCGGAGGCCAGGCCTGGGTGGCTCGAAAGACAACACGGGGACGCCCCCACAGGCCTGGTTCTGCCCAGCGCCCAACTTCCCTGGGGCCCCCTGGCCCTTCTTAGTCCCTGTCCCTCTCCACGGGGGAGGAGGTCCTCGGGGCCAAGAGGGTGTCCACGTCCGGGCCTTTGTACCAGGTGCCGGGGACTCTGGATTCTCGGCCCAAACAGACCATGCCCTCTGCCACGCCCTGCGGTCACAGGTCGCCTGGGCCACCCTCTCCAGGACCGACCTGGCCCCTGGGAGCTGGCCCCGAGGCCTGAGCAGCCGTGTGCAGGGAGGTGGGGGAGCCCCCGTGTGCCTGGGGACCCTGTGAGAGGCAATGACGACCCCCCAGAGACGCCCACGCCCAACTCCCCGTGAATCTGCCACCTGACGTGGCAAAGGGGCTTGGCAGACGTGGTTTGGGGGTGGGGGACGTCCGTCCCACGGACCGTGGAAGGCCTGCAAAATCATTGGGTGTGGCCCCGCCTAGGCCTTGGGGTGAGTTCATTAAGTGTTTGACCCAACATTGCAGGCTAATTTTTTTCAAAATATATTTTATTGATTTTTTTACAGAGAGGAGGGAAGAGGGCTAGAGAGTTAGAAACATCGATGAGAGAGACATCAATCAGCTGCCTCCTGCACGCCCCCCACTGGGGACGTGCCCGCCACCAAGGCACATGCCCTTGACCGGAATCGAACCCGGGACCCTTCCGTCCGCAGACCAATGCTCTATCCGTTGAGCCACACCGGTTTCGGCACCAGGCTAATTTTTAAGCTGTTCATCTGGTGTGGCCCAGGAATGAGGTTACCGACATCCACGTGGCCCCTGGCAGCAAGAAGGCCCCCACCCCAGGTTCCGTGAAGCCTCGTGAGACGCGAGAGGAGCCTGGGCCACCCAGGTGGGTGCCCTGCAATCACACGAGTGGAGTCGCGGAGGTGAGGGAGGGACGAGGAGAGAGAGATGGGAAACAGCTGAGCTGCTGTCTCTGCCGGAGGAGGAGGGGCCACAGCCCAGGGGGGGACAGCCCCCCAGAAGCCGGGGGCGGTGAGGAATCGATTCTCCCTGGAGCCGGAGCCTCCGGAGAGGAAGGCAGCCCCCACAGCACCGGGGTCTCAGCCCAGCGAGGCCCACCCCGACCTCCAGAGCCGCAGACAAAACACCGCTGTGGCTTTAAGTGGCCGGGCTGGTGGGGATCGCCTGCAGCTGCCCATGGAATGCAGACCCGGAGGGGCAGGCCCAGGCCAGGACGGGGAGAGGGGCCGGGAGGTGCAGACGGGGGCCGGGGGGACAGAACACTCCCCCTGGGCGGATGGAACGGCGAGCAGCCTGGAGTTTCTGGATCTGAACACGTCTCCCCACGCTTTTACGAAGGGGCGCGCGTCAAGGTAGGAAGTGAACCTGTGTTACGTAGAGCCGGGAGCTGGAGACGTAACCTGAACACAGTTAAACGGGCGGCTCGTGGGCCATTCGGGGTTCAGGGCCCTGCAGTCGTGCCCACAAGTCCCCCCCTGAGGGTGACAGGCTCAGGACGGACACTCTGGGGCCGCTAACACCGAGGCCACCACCTGTGGTCACCCAGGGGCGACCCCACGAGAGCGCTCCCCTCACGAGGAAGGCTGAGGCTGTCCCGGCATCAGAGTCATTAGACCCAACTGGAGTGTTGGTTGTGTTTTTCTTGTACAGCGGTACCTCGAGATACAACTGCCCTAACATACGAGATTTTTGAGATACGAGCCGTCGAGCGAGCGATTTTTGCTTTGAAATACGAGCAACATTTGAGATAGGAGTAATCATTCGGATCCGCTGGCTGCACACGACCCACCAGTTTACCGAGACTCGGGCGTCTCATAGTTTCCCACGCCTCAAGGTTACGGAACGAATTAAACTCGTATCTCGAGGTACCGCTGTATTTATAGAGCCAGGCCACTACTTGCTGTTCTCACCTTCTTTGATACGCCCGTATTTTCCGGCGTATAAGACCACGTTTTAACCCAGGAAAATCTTCTCAAAAGTCGGGGGTCGTCTTATAGGGCGAGCATATCCCAAACTCTACATTTTAACTGGAAAAAGTTGGGGGTCGTCTTATACACCCAGTCGTCTTATACGCCGGAAAATACGGTACCTCTGATACATTTTTTAAAAATTTTTTAAGCTTTATGGTTGAAAGTATTGCTGACATATGTCCCCACTTTCCCCCCACTCTCCCCCACCACCCCAGCCCACTCCCTCTGATATTTATCACTGAGAGCCATTATCTTCTCTGACCTCCTCCTGTCCGGACCCTCGGACCCAGGAAGCGATAATAATGGTCCAGCCCTGGCCGGCATACTCAGTGGTTAGAGCATCCACGGCCGGACCTGTAAGGTCGCAAAGTTGATTCCGGGTCAAGAGCGTGTAGCTGGATTGCAGCTTTGGCTGGCGGGCCCTGGTCAGGGCGCGAGCCGGAGGCCACCCGTTGGTGTGTGTGTCTCTCATGTCGGTGGTTACCTGGCATGTATGTCTGCCTGGGCACCCTGTCTTGTATTTGGCAGCCCTGGGCCCAGGCCCCTGGGGAGTGGGCCTCAACCAGGGGGCAGGAAAGGCCCTGCTGTTCCTCCGCTCGCCACAGGGGGGCGCAGGTCTAGGAAGGCTGTTAGCAGCCTGAGCTGCCTGAAGAGGTAGCCAGAAAGTCTTGACGCCCCCAGCCCTCCACCCCCCCTACCCTCCCCTTCTCCCTGCTCACCTCCCTGCCTCACTCTGGGCCTCCCCTGAGCCTCCACTCTCCCTCCAGAAGCCGCCCAGTCCCGTGGACTCTCCCCTCCCCAGCCAGCACATCAGGTCTATGCACCCAAGATGCAAATCAGCCAGGGACACCTCTCTGGGACCTGAGGTGGCGGGCGTGGGTGGGTGGCCAGACCTCTGAGCCAGCGCAGACCCCTCCTAGCACTGGGAAAGGCCTCCATGGGGGCTCCCCAAACCAGCCACCGTGCTTGTCCCTCAGCTGAGAGCCGTGCCCCTGACCTCTCTCTCCCATTCTCTCCCGCTGGTCCCTGTGGAGCTGGGGGGGAAGAGGGAGGGACACAGGACACTTCCTGTTTCTCAGAGGAAACCGTGAGCATGCTTCTCAGGGTGGCTCAGGCACCTGGGGGTCTAGCAAACGAAACGGAAAAATGTCCTACCCTCTGGAGTGGAGGAAGGACCAGAGGAAGAGTGTTGAGATCAGTAGGCTAGGCTGGGGTAGGGGCTGCAGGTTTTGTGTTTGTTTTGTTTTGCCTGTTGGATTGGGGGCAGGGTCCTGCAATTTTGGATAGAGAACCAGGGTGGCCCGGTGGATACGGCCCCAGCAGACACCCAGGGGAGCAGAGGCCTGTGGGAGAAAGCAGGGTGGTGGCCTCTGAGGCGCACAGAGGGGCCTGAGCACCTGAGCCTGAGATGCGCTCTCGGATGCTTCTTCCGTCAGACCAGGAGCACAGGACAGAGGAGACACGTGGGTGGACAGCTGGGCCATGATGGGAGCCGGTGTGAAAAGGAGGAGAGGTCTTCCCGGGGAGAGATGGAGACAGGAAAACATTCCCCGAGTAGAACAGGAAAAAGAGGAGGAGGAAGGGGGAAGCCACACCACTTCCACCCCTGCAGCTCCCCCGTCCCCCCCCCCCCCCAACCCCCGCCTGGAGACAATGGAGAGACGGGAGCATTCTTTGAACTCTGTCTTTGTTTCAAAAGACCAGCTGTAATCCTATCAGCGAGGTGCCTCATCCCAGGGAAGGCTGGAAAGTCGTGCCTGGTGAGCGCGCCTCTGAGAAGCTGTTTCCCAGCTGCTGGCGGTTTTAACGTACATCCCGAGGGCGAGGAGGAAAGGAACCCTGAGCATCTGGCTGAGGCCCCGGGGGCTGTAGGTTCCCAGAGGATTAGGATGGGGGACCACCTGAGGACATCGCAAGGGTGCCTATGGAGACAGGGAGGCTGACACCGGAGCCAGGTGACCCTCCAGGTTCAAAGCCAATGACGCAGTCTGTGCCAGGCCAGGGGGAGGTGGAGTCCATAGCCACACAACCCACGCACAGCCCAGCCTGAAAGATAACGGAGGTGTGACAAGACGGCTACCGTGTCCGGAGGGAGGGCGGGGAGGGCAAGACCCACGTCAGCAGCCTCGCAGCCCCAGGAGGCCGAGGACAGTGACGGAGAGCACGGGTCTTTTTTTTTTTAATATATATTTTATTGATTTTCCACAGAGAGGAAGAGAGAGGGATAGAGAGTTAGAAACATCGATGAGAGACATCGATCAGCTGCCTTCTGCACGCCCCCTACTGGGGATGCACCGGCAACCAAGGTACATGCCCTTGACCGGAATCGAACCTGGGACCTTTCAGTCGGCAGGCAGACGCTCTATCCACTGAGCCACACCGGTTTTGGCGAGAGCATGGGTCTTAAGGTGCTTGGCTATGGATCCCCAGCCCCCCACCTGTCAGATACACCACCCCCCTGCCGGTCAGGAACAGAGCTGCCAGGGAGGGAGCGCGCACAGGCACCGGACTAAACCCGTGACGTACATGATCGTATTTCATTCCAATGCCAGCCACGCAGGGAGGTGAGGGATGCTGTTTTTATAGCTCCGTTTTATAAATTAATGAGTTTGGGTTTGGGAGGGGCCGACTGGCCTGCCCAAGGTCACACAGCTAACTCTTCAGCTGCTGCACCTCTTGCATGGCTGCTGGCTCTAGAGTCAGAGCTCATCATGCCCATCTGGAGGTTTCCAGGCACACCCACTCCTCCTGCTTCCCAGGCAAACCCCCTCCCCAGGCCTCCCAGCCTCCTCCACCACTTTCCCTACAGCCACGCCTGCCCCCTACAGTCCCCCGTGCTCATGGCACAGCGATGGGTACAGAGTTAGTGCTCAGGGACTTCCTGGATTAAACAGCTAGTGTCAACTTTGAAGGGGGTTCCCCCATCCTGGAGAGTGGGAAAGCTTTGAGGGGTGTAGAGTAGAGGCGAGGGAGACTCTGCAATGGGATCAGAGGAGGGACGGACGCATTAACGGTGTGACTGTCCCCCTTCCGTCACCACTCCCGTGTCCACACCGTCTCGGGGCAACCGGTGGAGTAAGTGGAGGGGGGGGAAGGGGAGGACCACCCACTCTGGTGCTCACTTGTCTTGTGTTTTATCCTCGTTGACACCGGGGCTATATGGTGTAGGCAGGATCCACCCAGAGCTGCTTACGCTTCTGCCTTTTTGTCCAGAGAAGGGAAGGCGTGCCCCCTAATCACAAAAGTTTTCCGTGGAGAAAAAATAAAAATTAAAAGAATCCTGGCAATTCTTGATCCAGCGGTCCTACAGTCTCAACATCCGAGCGATCAAACAGACCATCTCTATGCCAGGCCACATGTTCAAAGCCAGCAACCTAGACACATCGTTGGACAAAAAAAAAAAAAAAATTAAACTACTTCCATCACCAAGAGACCTCCTGGAGAGGCGGGCTTGTTGGCAAAAGTATCAGGACGTCATGGACATGGCAATGATCTGTGGAAGCCAGGTGAGAGTGTACTTGAAACTGGGACAGCACCAGGAAATCCAGAAATCCACAATCTTTGCGGTCAGACCATCCAAGGACGGACTGTTGATGGGTGGCATTTTGCCAAACCATCCCGGAAGGCGTGGAGAACATAGCTCAACCTCTGTAACCATGGGTTTTCGAAAAGCCTTCAAGCGGGGTCTGTGGCCTGCTCATTGGATCCGAATCTCAGGATCCAAATCCTAGTAGTTAAACAGGCGCACAGCGCCCCCACTGGCCGAAGCCGGTTCTGCTTTCCCGGCTCTGACCTAAGACGCGATACCCGAGACTTCAGCACCAAGGACAGAGCTCACTGGATGGGAGAGTCCTCTACTGTGTCTCAACTCTGCAAAACAAGGCATTTTTGTGAGTTCAAAATGAAGCCACATTCAGAATATTAGCACCAGAAGCAATCCAGCAGTTCGCCATTTCCATTTTTCACTCATCCGGGTTCCAGAGAAATTAGTTGACCCGCTTCCCATCCTTGAGCTGGTGCCCTGCCCCGTCATGAGACCTGGAGCGGCCTTCAGAGCCTCTTCTTGCTCCTCTATAGAAAGCGCCCCTGAGTTGTCAGGACTCAGCCAAGAGTGGATCTATCTGGGGAGAGGGGGAGGGGCAGGAAGTACATACAGAGGAGAGAAATTAGCTCATGGCTCCTCCATCGGGAACACTTTGCTCATTACCTTCTGGGAGTGCGAGCAGTTGGAAAGAGAGAGGACAGGTAATGAAGCACAAGTAAGTGGACCATTCCTGCCAAGATCACAGCTTGAGAGAAGGGATGGCAGATGGGCAGGCCCAGCCGGCCAAACCCAGGACTGAGGAGGACAGCGCGTAGCGGCCATGCCCCAAGCCCAGACCTCAGCTAGTCTGTCGACAGCAGCACGCACGCGCAGAGGCCCCGGCAGACGCGTCCCACAGTCATTCTTGGGGGTAAGCAGGCGTGGCCCCTGCCCTCCGAGATGCACTCAGCCACGGGCCATCTCTGCTCAACCAGCCACACCGCAGCCAGGACCAAGCCGTGCTCTCCCTCAGGCACACCCCCTTCCCCCCACGGGGAGCAGGGGCGGGGGACGGTGGAATTGGACAACTTGTCTCAACTCGCGGAACCCGAGTGTCCAATCGAGTGAAGGGAGCAGGTTTGGACGAGGGGGACTGGAAGCATCCTTCCTGCATCCTCGTCCCAGGACGGTCTTTCTGAGATCCGGGGGAGGGCGAGGTGGAGGAGGGGGCTGGAAAGATGTCTCCGAGCCTCCCTTCCCCCAACTTTTCCTGCTAAGCAGGCGGGGTCGATCCTGGGGTCTCCCCAGAGAGGTATATGTGCATGGGAAACAGCACAGCCAGGGAATTGGAAGGAAAGATGGGGGTGAAGGCAGGCCATCAGAAGACGGCTTTTATTCTGATGAGCTCGCCGCCGCCCGTGAGGTTCTAGCCCTTGCCCTTGCAGGCTGATGAGCTGCAATGCCATCAGGATCCCAAATCGAACTGGATCCTGATCAGAAACCCAAGGCCAGCATGCCCGTGGAATCAAAAGGAGCAATATAGCCATCAGAGGGATTGGAATTGTACCCACGCCGACTGCCATCTCTCCGCGGGAGCCAAATTATAGAAACGTGGAGGAATTGGCCGATAGGAATTAATTAGGTGATTGCTTAATGGCACCAGGCTCTCCTGCTCTGCCATCACTGCCACCGGGGGGTTCGCCGCCGGCCCACCAGCTCCCCACAGCACCTGCCAGACAAACCCCATCCAGACAGGGAGGGGGCCCCCGCTATTTCTCAGGCTGGTACCTCTTCCTTCTGCTCCCGCCCGTGACTCACTTCTCTGCTGACACTTACTTGGTGCACGTGAATACAGTTTTTAAAAAATATATATTTTATTGATATTTTTACAGAGAGGAAGGGAGAGGGATAGAGAGAAACATCGATGAGAGAGAAACATCGATCAGCTGCCTCCTGCATGCTCCCTACTGGGGATGTGCCCGCAACTAAGATACATGTCCTTGACCGGAATCGAACCTGGGACCCTCGAGTCTGCAGGCCGAGGCTCTATCCACTGAGCCACACCGGTCAGGGCAGTGAATACATTTCTTGGCCATCGAGTCTCTCTGGTCTTATTGGTCTTCTCTTCCTAGAAGGCTTCTTTGTGTCTCTGACCCGTGATATATTGGTCACAGGGATAGACTATGACCTGTTGGCCACGGTTGGGAGTCAGAGGAGGGATGCTGTGTCGTTAGATATTGTAGCATCGCAGACCACCCTCAGACCCAGGCTCCCAACCACCATCACGTGCGATTTCTCCCGACAGGGGGGGCCCACTGACCCCAGCCAGGCCTGCTCCATCCTGTCCCTGGGGGTCTGCGGGGAACCTCTGATCTGAGTTGAGCTCAGCTGAGGCCATTGGGGTCTTAATGGCCCCCCCTACCACCACCACCACCCCCTCCCTTGGACCAGCAGGCTGGCCAAGTCCTGTTCTTCTGGAGGCCAAGGAAGCTGGAGGCTTGGAACTGGCACCTGTTACTCCCATTGGCCAGAGAAGTCACATGGTGGAACCCAGCGTCCAGGGCTAGAAGGAACTATGGAGTCACGTGACAGAGGGCATGGCTGCAGAGTAAAGAACGGGGCCAGGGGACCCACTGCCACGGGCACCTGGCTCCTGTCGCCTGCCTCTCCTCCTCGCGAGACCACCCCGACCCTGTTCGCCCTCGCCCTAGTTTGCGAGCACCGTGACGTGCTCGGTCTCCTCCGGTCCTCCGAGAAGCCTCCCAAATTAAACGGCGGCCTTCCTGCCTCGCCAGGAAAGGAACTTGGGTTTCGCACCGTGGCAGATGGCGAGCCCCCGGAGAGTGCTGGGGAGGAGAGCGACGGATCTGATTTGCATAGGGAACAGTCACTCAGGGTGCTGGGTGCAGAGAACACTGCGGGGAAGGAGGAGAAACTGGTCCAAAGGCCACCTCGGAGCATCTGTGGCGGCCAGACAGGCGACGAGGGAAGGCGGGGGCGGGGGAGGGTGTATGCCGGGGAAGCGGCAATGAGAGGGGTGGGTGGGTCACGACTTGGAGGGGCGGGGGTGTGAGAGGCGGTCAGGAATGGCCCCTGGTTTCTAAGAAGACGGGAGGTAGTCTGGCTCAGCACATCTCTGTTATAGAGTAAATGGAAAAATAAACCGAGAGTTGGCATGAGGGGTTACATAACGTGACATCTGCAAAGAGCTTAGGGCAATGTCCGGCACCTGGTAAGCCCTCGGGAAGGGATGAACTCTGGTCTCAGAGAAGGCCCTCCGTTAGCAGCCTTCCTACGGGGCAAGACGACCTTCTATGTAGCTCTCCCCGATCCTTCACTCTGCCCTCTGCTCCCCTCTTCCAGTCCCCCCAACCCCCCCGCCGCCACACACACACATTCCAGTTCCCATAGAGCAGTGGTTCTCAACCTGTGGATCGCGACCCCTTTGGGGGTCCATCGACCCCACCACAGGGGTCGCTTAAGACCATCAGAAAACACAGATATTTACATTATGATTCACAACAGTAGCAAAATTACTGTTAGGAAGTAGCAACGAAAATAATTTTATGGTTGGGGGTCACCACCACATGAGGAACTGTATTAAAGGGTCGCGGCATTAGGAAGGTTGAGAACCACTGATAGAGGACCAGCCAGAATCCTGGACCTGACCCCGCGAGGCTCTGCCAGGGCCGGGTCACTGGACGAAGGCACTGACCCAAGCGGGTCTGGTTCCTTGGCCCGTTCACCAAGACCATTGCCGGGCCCAGCAGACAGGCAATGGTCTTGGGCCTGGCAGCCAGGCGAGGGGTTCTGGTCTTACCCCAGAGGATTGGGGAGCACGGGATCCAGGGGTTTGCTCCAGGCACCATGGGCTGGGCAGGTGACTGCAGGGTCAGCATTGCTGGCTCACCATAGGGGGTGACTTTCCCAAGCCTGACCCCAGCCGTGTCAGCCATCCTTAGGATAAGAGTGTTTAAGAACAGGCTCACCTTGTGGAGAAGGTAATCATGGCTTTTATTTTATTTTATTTTTGTTCATCCTCACCCGAGGATATTTTCCCATTGATTTTTAGAGAGAATGCAAGGGAGAGGGAGAGACAGAAACATCCATGTGGGAGAGACACATGATTGGTTGCCTCCCCGTTATCAATCCTGCCACTGAGGTACATACCCTTGACCCAGATCGAACCCCAGACCCTTCAGTCCCCGGGCAGAGACGCTCTATCCACTGGGCTAAACCGGCTGGAGCGTTGTATTTATTTTTATCCACTTCTACTTCTGTTTTTCTCTTGTGAACGTGTATTTCTTTCTTTAACAGAAGAAGATAAAATGTAAAAAAGACGAAAAGTGGGGTCCCTGGCTGGAGAGGAGGTGCCAATCCCTTGGCTCTTGGCCCGGGTCGCTGCCTCTGCCCTATTGGTCAGCCCTGGTCCGCCAACGTGCCCCACTCAGGTTCATCTCCTCCTCGTTCTCCAGGTGCCCCCTCTCTGCCAGGAGCAGCAGCAGCAGCAGCCAGAGATGACTAAGCCTTGGCCCGCCGCCCCGGGGTGCCCGGTGCTTGCGCCCCGAGACCGCTCAGGCCCAGCCTGCTGTCCTCGCAACCTGGCTGGGGCCGCAGGTTCGCGCTCCCCTGGCAGATGGAGATGGAGATGGACGCCACCCCCACCTCCCGGGAGAAGCCACGCTGCAGACTCACAGCACCCCGGAGGACCTGACCCCAAGACAGAGACCCCAGGTGCTGTGCCTCCTGCCCCTGAAGCACCCTCCTCTTTCCACCTCGGGGCTTAGCCCCCCAACTTCTGCCCTCGTTGCACTGTGTGCACATTGGTCGTTCAAGCGCCCCCTGCAGGACGCCGGTGGGAATGCACCCTCCCGCGCACAAGCACACCCTCTGGGTCTTAGCGCTTCCTCTGAGCGGGTCCTCTGCCTCCCCAGGTCACACTCTTGGAAGATGATGGGTCCGTGGGGGTGTATGGTGAGGGTTGGAGGGAGCAGGGCCTCCTGGGGAGACTGAGCTCCTTCCTGTCTGCCTTCCTCAGGCGAGAAACCGCCCCTCCGAACGCCATCCAACGGGCTCTCCCCCAGTTTAATGAAAATCAGTCTCACCTGAGTGAGACCCAGGGCCAGCGCTGGGCCATAGGCCTCACAGGTGGCTCCATCGGCAGGCAGGGGCGCTGCAGCCTCGTGGAATGAGCCTCGTTGCCCCGGGCGGGAGGGGGGAGCTCACGGAGCGAGCAAGACCGAACTGCTGCTTGCTGCTCTGAGAAGTCTCGGGGCATCAATATTTCATGCCTCCGGAGCTGTCTTTGTTTTTTTGCAAATGGCTCGGGCTGCCAGATGGGCCAGGGCTGTAGCCCTCATCCATCACCAGGCTGCTCCCTCCTCCCCTCCCCGCGGCTGCCGGGGCCTGGCAGCCTGGCCTCGGTGTGGCCCATCCTCTCCCTCGCTGGGCACAGCGGCCACGGCCCTGTCCTGGACGCAGGGACAGAGGAAGCTCGAGGCCAGGCTGCTGCCCTGGGGATTGGGGGGTGGGGAGGCTCACAGGTGGAAGGACCTCATGGCCGGAGGGGAGGCAGCTGTCACGTCAGTGCCCGGCTCTGCAGCTTCCTTTTTAACCACCAGGAGCCTGGGAGGCAGGCAGAATGGGGCTCCTGTCCCAGTTTGCAGTGAAAAGCCGGGGTCACCCCGAAAGTCAGGAGCAGAGCGGCCCCAGGCGCCCTCTTGGACGCCCAGGCCTCCTCTCCTCCGGCCCCTCATGAGCCGGGATCTGGGGGCGCGGTCCCTCCTGGCCCAGCCCCCCAGCTGGGCCCTGACCTCACTAGCAGCCCCCGCCAGGCCACAGCTCACCCCACCTGGCCCCGTGCCTGAGCCCACCTCCTGGGGCTGGGCTGCAGCCACTCCTCCAGCGAGGGGTCTGCCAGTTCTTGCCCCCTCGGGCTCAGGAATGAGAGACACCCCAAGGCTGATGACGCTTCCCCGGTGTCTCCGCCTAATGCCATGATTCCAGGAGGGCTCTGGGCGCTGCCTCTTAGCCAGAGTCACACCCCCTTCGATTGCTCAGCCTGGATCCTTCCTACCAGCACTGCCCGCCTGTCTCGCCGCCTCAGGCGGTGGGTTTAGTCGCACCAGCCGGCCCAGGCTGCCCCTGGGGCCCTGTGCCCCTGATTTCACCGCCGCCCACAGGGGCGGCCTCGGCTGCCCTGGGTTGGCCTCGCTCAGACTCGCCGACTCCCAGAGCAGCTCCACTGGAGTCCGACCTTCTCCCTGCACAGTTTGGGAAACTGAGGCAGGGAGGGACGCTCACCCTGGGAGCCCGTGGCTCCTGACTCCCGTGATGGGCAGCGGGACAGAGGGACAGGGCGAAGGCTGGTGTCGGGGGAAGTCAGGCAAGGGATGCACTGGTTCATTCATTCATTCACTCATTCACTCATTCACCGTCACAGCCCTCGGTCCTGCCCGGTCCTTCCCACAGGCCCCGGGTTCCAGGGCAGTAACGGTGATACAAGTGACAGGGACAGAGGCTGGCTCCTGGGGTGTCACCGGGCTGGAGTCACAGGCTGCTCAGTCACAGGCTGTTCTGAGCCCTGCCTGGGGCACTCGGGGGACCCGCCAGGAACTCCCTGGGGACCTCGGCCAGTCACAGCCCCTGCGTCTGCATCAGTGACGGCCGACGTCCCGTTTGCGTCCCTGCGTCTGCGAACCGTGGCCACGATCCTGATCCCTCTTCCCCTGCTGCCTCTCCCCTAGGACGGGTCGGACTGCGATGGAATGAATGGCCACACCCCCTTCGCAGGAGCCCAGGAGCCCCCTATCCTGCGGCCGGGCTTCCTGCCCCAAGAGGGGGTGCAGCAGATGCCAGAGCGGCGACTCGTTGAAGAGGCAGAAGCCGGCTCCTTGGCCTGGCCTGTGATGGCGGCCTTCCTGTCGCCCCAGGACCACAGCCTCGCAAGGTAACGGTGAGCGACGACTGCCCTTGACCTCTGAGGAACGCGGGGAGGCCCAAAGCAAAGAGGTGTGGGCCGTGGCTCAGAGAGGCTCAGGGACGCCCCGGCCACACCCCTGGGAACCCCGGTCTGTCTGAGTCCAGAGCCGTTCTCAGGATGCTGCCCGGAAGGGACCCTGATGTCATGTCTCCTGGGGGCGGGACACCCCTGAGCCTGGAGTCTGCAGGCACCCCAGGCTTTGCAGGCACCAGCCTCCCATGCACGTGCCGTTCTGCATGTGGCGAGCGTGCCTTCTCCGTGCTCGTCCTGCTTGGAGAGAGGCCGTTTATCCTCCCAGACAGCCCGGCCGCTCCTGAGAGAGGAGAGCTTCCCTCCCTGTGCTCTGCAGCAAATGCTGATGCCCCACCTCCCCCCACCCCCCTGCAGCTGCTCAGAGCTGGTGCTGTGCCCACTGTAGCTCCTGGTCTGTCCACTTGACAGTCATAGGTCCACACCTTATTGCTTTTGTGCCCCTCCTGCCCCCCCTACCCCACCCCATTACCTCTCTGCCTCCACCTCGGGGCACAGTGCAGGGAGCATAGTGCAGGGCACCCGTGCACTTGCAGGAAGAGCGCCTGCTCGCGGAGCTGTCTGCAGGGCGCAGTGTCCGGGCTGAGGGAGGGCGTGGGTCCTGGCTCTGGGCCACTCAGACCTGAGGTGGTTTGTCCCCCGGCCAAGACTCGTCCCCGGGCGCACAGCTGGGGCGGCCCTGAGTATACATGGCCCCGCCTGTCCTTCAGCCCCCGGAACCGGAGTGCAGGAGTGAGGTCAGCAGGGCAAGTCCTGACCAAGGCCCGAGGGGCCCGGGATCTGATCTGGGAGTTGATTTTCAGGGCTCAGTGTCCGGCGGATCGAATGGAGGCCGGGCCATGCCCCCTCCAGGCAGGCGGTAACGGAGCCAGAGGTCAGTGTGAAGAGCAGGGAGATCAGGTTCTCGGGAGGGGAGCACTCGAACTGCACCCCTGGCCTGCAGGCCATGGAGAAGGGGTCAGGGGCCATGGGAGGGCAGGGGGGCGCGCAGGACAACTGGGCATTTAGACCTCAACGGGACAGCGTGAGAAACAGGACTTTATTCAGACTGCTATCCAGGGAGCAGGGAATCCGGGGGCCCGGCAGGCAGGGTCAGGGACCCCCCCACCCCGCCCCTGGCCTCTAACTCAAACAGAGCAGCTCCTCTGTTTTGTGTTTGGACTTTCACGCAAAATGTCCTTTGGAGAGAGAACGAGTGATGGCAAGGAGGAGGGGGCGGGAATGGAGGCTCAGAGAGGTTAGGCCATTCGCCTGAGGTCACACAGCTCCTAGCGGAGCCTGGATTGGGCCCGGCCATCGGCTCCAGAGCCGGTGCGGAGCCACGGAGCGGCGTTGCCTCGGAGAGAGGAGGGCTGGCGGGGGTGACCAGCTAGGAAGCTTGGCGTCACGCCTCTTAACCAGGGCCCCTTTCTTCCCGCTCTCGGCCTCTCCAGGGAGAGCCCCTGGGGACAGTGAGGTCAGAGAGCACAGGGTGTCCCCTGGGAGGACGAGGGCTCCCCCTTACCCCCCGCTCTCTGCAGGGTCCTCCCCAACACACTGTCCTCCGGTCCTGGCCTTCCCCGGAGGCTGTCTGGTTGGAGTTGGAGGAAAGGGCATGTCCCCAGTCGGTCAGGCCGAGGTTCTGGCCCGGGGTCCAGGGGGACTCGGCAGCCCCAGCTGTACCCCTGCTCTGGCCCTTCTCACCGGGAGAGGCCCCGCAAAGTCTGGTTCCTCATAAGGACCTTAATGCTAGGGACCAGCCCTGAGGAGCGCAGGGAATCAGGGCGAGCGGCTTGGGGTAACCCACTGGAGGGCAGGGTTCCGAGCGGGGGTGACGTGGGAGATAGGGCCCCCACTGGCACCCTCGGTGCCTCCGTGCGATCGCAGCTTCGGGGAGACGGACCTGACCCAGCAGCTGAGCCAGGTTCCGGGGCGGGACCTGACCTGACCCTGAAGGCGGAGGGTCATCCTTCTCTGCTGCCCTGCCCCTGCCCACCGACCCGGGCCCAGCCCCTCGCTTCCTCTGGAGGCGGCGATCCTGTTTCAGGGAGGATAGGGTTTCCGAGCGCGGGCATCAGCTTCGGCTTCTTCCAGAGCCGCCGCCGCCGGACGCCCGCGGACGCCGGGGCCATGGGGCGCTGACCCGGCCGGGCCCCCGGGCCCCCACAGGCCCATCCAGCACGCCTGCTCTTCGCTGCTGCTCCTCCGGGTGAGTCTTTGGCCACCTTACCCTCCGACCGCCCTGCAGCCTCTGCGGGGCCCTTCGCCACCACCACCCCGAGGCCCCAGCGTCTCTCTCCCGGAGCTTCCGAGGCATTCTGGGGAAATCCAGTCTTGAACTTGGCAACAAGCGTGCGCTCTCAGATTGGCTCGGTTCCCAGCACGCGATCTGAGGGAGACGCGTTATTCTGTGTCCACATTCCCAGCTCGTGTGGCTTGCAGCCTTCTAGAAGGCTGAGCCTGGGCCTGGTCTTTGCCCAGAAGAAAACTGTCCCAAGACCCCCACCCACTATGCCCACCTTGGCCCCAGAAATTCTGGAACCTTCTTGGGGTTGAAGGAGGGGGCCCCCCCCCCGCGCAGTGGCCCATGTCAGGACCGAGCAAGCCCAGGAGGCAGAGCAGAACTTGAGCCGGAGAACGGGCTGGCTTCTGTGGGGTTTTGTCAGGCACGCAGGCAGCTTCCAGCACCCACCCCCTGCCCCCCAGGTGCCCCCAACCCCACGTGACTGCTTCATTCCAAGCCAATCTGGGAGCTCACATTTGTTGCCATTGCTCACACCTCACGCCCCAAGCTATGGGTTTATTACTCAATGGCTTGGACAGAGGCCGTTCTCGGGGCAACACAACATACTAGGCCCTGGGGTGACACAGGACCAGAATCCTGCCCCAGGGATAGGCTTTCCAGAGGAAGGAATTGAGGCCCAGAGAGGTTAAGTAACTGTCCCCAGGGCACACAGCTCAATGCATCCTGGAACCCAGCCTCGGGGTGGTTCTTTAGGGAGGTGAGCCCCAGGCCAGAACTCAAGATTGGGGGTGCTGGCTGCAAGGAGAGGCCGCCATTCGGCACCTTGTTGTTCAGAGTCAATATTTAATACCGCCCTGCCTCCCCGTGCAGGAAAGGATGGGGGTGGGGGGGTGAGCAGTGTGGGGGTAACTGCCCCATGGAACAGGATCCCTCCCTTCCAGCCTCCCCCCAAGGATGCCATGCATGACCATGGACCCCAGAATTATTGGCTGTGGAGACTAGATGAGGCCACAGCATGGGAGGGAAAGGGGTGCACACAGTTCTGGATGTGTGTGGGGGTGATCTGGCTGGGGAGGAGTCGCTGGAGGCTCTGCTGGGGCAACTGGATCCACCTGGCTGGGAGCAGGAGTGCCTGGCAAGCATGTGGGGAGCCGAGGCCACAATCCAGGTAAGAGGAGAGGCAAGCAGGGGGGCAGGGGGGACAGGAGACAGGACATCCCGCAGGCAGATCCCGCAGGATCTCCAAACCGATCAGGTGGGAAGTTGGGGAGAAAGCACCTTTCCCTGCACGGAGAACCAGCCCGGGCATGCACTGGGGGGTGCAGAAGCCAATGTGACTCAGACAATCACAGGGGTGCCAAAGGCAGGCACGGGGACCCCAGAGTCTCCCGCTTTCTGGGTGAAGGAACTGAGGCCCGGGCTCGATGACATGCACGGGGCTAGTGGCCACAGTTGCAAGCCTCGGCCTGCAGGCTCCAGAGTCAGGGCTTGTAACTAGTGTTACCAGCAAACGGGGGGTCTGTGGGGGGAAGACAATCTGAGGCCCTGACGGTGCACAAAATCAGGGGGTGCAGGAAAGGCCCGCGAGCCCCGCTCCAGCTGCCTCCCAGAGCAGAGGCTTCTCCCCAAAGCCAGGAGACCGGGCCCAGTGCTCCCCGTGGAAGGAGTGATCCTTAGGCAGCGGTTCTCAACCTATGGGTCGCGACCCCTTTGGGGATCGAACAACACTTTCACAGGGGTCGCCTAAGACCATCAGAAAACACTGGTATTTACATTATAATTCATAACAATAGCAAAATTACAGTTATGAAGTATGGTTGGGGGTCACCACCACATGAGGAACTGTATTAAAGGGTCTCGGCATTAGAAAGGTTGACAACCACTGCCTAGGGCTCCTCTCAGCATTGCTGCGGCGGCCAGGGCATCATCTGTGTGGAACACAGCTCTGTCTTTGAGCCTCCCCCGCACGAGAGAGACAGCCAGCCCTGCTGTGCCCACCCCACTCTGAGGAGAGTTGCATGTCCAGCCTCTGCCCTCCCCCCTCCAGTCCCCTCGGAGAGTGGGCACACCTCCTGCGTCTTTGAGGCAAGCTTCGTCATCAGGTGGCATCCGCCTCAGACAGGGCCCTGGAGGGAAGAAACAAGTGTGTTCGCGGAAAGGGGTGGTTTACCCAACACACCGTCTGGGCGGGCGCTGTGCCCGGCCGGTGCGAACGCCAGGCATCAGGCGCGGTGGGGACACGCATGGGAGGGCGAGGGAGAAGGGAATGCCCAGCCAGGTCAGCCCTGGCAGTCAGTGAGGTGACGGGTCTCAGCCACAGGAGCCTGAGAACACTGGTGGAGGGACAGACTCGGGACCCCGCACGCCCCAGGACCTTGCCCAGCACCAGGGGAGCCGCCCCAGAGACCCCAGCCCCACCTCACCAGGGTGTCCCCCCACCCCTGCCCACCCAGAGCATCCGGTCCTCCCAGAGGCCAGGGGGGCAGCCCGGGGCCAGCGCCCAGTCCAGCGGGCTCACACCATTATTGTCCCTTAGAGGCGAGGCGAGCGTATGATGGGAATATGGACGCACGCTGACACGCGAGGCTGTCCTTGAACCCAGCTGTGACCCTCACCCCAGCTCGCCTGCCTTCGGTGCCCGTAACACACTGCAGACCAGCCGTCTTACCACCAGCTTTACCCAGTGGCCAGATAAGTCTCTACTGAGCGAGTGCAAAAGAGCGTTTTACGTAAGTGTTAATGGCACGCTTCACCGTGAGATACCCATTGCATGTTGCAGTCATCGCACGTTCTTGCAAGCGAATCTCTTTCTAAGGTGTGACACTTTGTAAACCACGGCGGACTATGAAGCGAGAACGCTCGTGACCCGCCGTCCGCAGTGTGTTAGGGTGAAATCAAAGTGTGCGTGAAGCTGGGGATGGCAGCTCTCCGTCCCGCCCCCCTCAACACACACAGTCCCACCACTTCCTTCCCACCGCCGGGAAGGATGTCTTAGAAATTACACCATTTCCCCTCAACATCCTGGACCTCGGCCATCCACACGCACAAAACAAAACACCAGCCGTTGTGGGCTTCCACAGGCCTGAGATGTGGGAAGCTGGCAAAACCACAGCTGGAACCTGACGACCTCTCCCCGCCTGGTCCCCACACCAGCTCAGGGGGTGCCCTCAGGACAGGCCTGGGTGCTCCTGGCAGAGTGAAGGCACAGAGCTCCCTGCTGATGTCCCCCCGCCTCCAGCCTCATCTTCTTCCTTCCCAACCGGACCCACGGGGTTCGTGTCTCCACTTGCCCAAGAGGAGGAGGTGCGGGTGCTGACAGCAGGTGAACTCGGGGTGTGTCTAGAAGCTGTAACCTAAAGAATCAGCGAGGGCCCGGCTGTCCGGGGACAGACAGACAGGAGTGTGGGGTCCACAGTGCAGAGTGTGGGGTCCTGTGTCTGCCTCTCCCCCAGCGCTCTAAGGCTCCGGTGGGACCTGAGGGTGGCCTGGCTGTGACCTGTCACTGCACTGACCGCCGGGGCTGATGGGGCCGACCTGGGCCCGGAAGCACAGGTGCTTCGAAAAACTGCGTACAAATGCGGGGTTCCAGGTGTTAGCCTTGGGGAACATTCACTCCCAGAGAATTCACGTCCATCTTTACACAGAGAAATGGTAGCTTCCTCGCCCATGCTGGCCTCTGCCCACGATCGAGTATGGGGGGGGCCCTTTGTCTGGAGAAAGTTGTCCTTTCTCGGCCCTGGTCCTTCCCCCCCAATGCAGCGGTTCTCAACCTGTGGGTCGCGACCCCTTTGGGGGTCGAATGACCCTTTCACAGGGGTCGTCTAAGACCAGCGGAAAATGCAGATATTTACGTCACGATGCATAACGGTAGCAAAATTTCATAGGTGGGGGTCACCACCACATGAGGAACTGTATGCAAGGGTCGCGGCCTTAGGAAGGTTGAGAACCGCTGTCCCAATGTCTTGCAGTTAGCCGTGCGTGCAGACTTGGGGTGCACCCTGGTCTCAAGGGAAGAATCTTGCCAAACCACCGGGAGGTTCCTTCCCCAGCTGAGCATAGATCATCCCTTTCATCCAGCGGCCTACCTCCGGTCCTCGCTCCCCCGTGATGTGCCTCTTCTCCTCGCAGCTCCCCGCGGCTCCCCGAGGTCTTCGCTCCGCGCCCCTGCCTCCCTGAGGATGGACGGATGCGGCTGGAAGGAAATGGAGGTGGCTCTGGTCAATTTCGATAACTCGGACGAGATCCAGGAGCAGCCCGGCTACGACCCCGACCTCCATCCCGCCAGCACCCCCAAAGGCCGGCCGGGGGGGGCCGGCCCCTTCTCCAACTGGACGCTGCTCCTCGGGGACAGCGGCAGCCACGAGACGGCCTTCTCCCGGCTCCCGGGGGACTACCCGGACCCCCCTCCGGGCGGGCCGCCGCCGCCCGCCGCCCCAAGCGAAGGGAGCCAGCGGGTGATCATCAACGTGGCGGGGCTGCGGTTCGAGACCCAGCTGCGCACCCTCACCCAGTTCCCGGACACCCTGCTGGGCGACCGGGACAAGCGGGCGCAGTACTTCGACGCCATGAGGAACGAGTACTTCTTCGACCGGAACCGGCCCAGCTTCGACGGCATCCTGTACTACTACCAGTCGGGCGGGAAGATCCGGCGGCCGGCCAGCGTGCCGCTGGACGTCTTCGCCGACGAGATCGCCTTCTACGAGCTGGGCGAGGAGGCCATGGAGGCATTCCGGGCGGACGAGGGCTACGTCCCGGACCCCGAGACACCGCTGCCCCGTAACGACTTCCACCGGCAGTTCTGGCTCCTGTTCGAGTACCCAGAGAGCTCCATAGCCGCCCGGGGCGTGGCCACCGTCTCGGTGCTGGTGGTGATCCTGTCCATCACCATCTTCTGCATGGAGACGCTGCCCGAGTTCCGCGAGGACCGCGAGCTGAAGCTGGTGCGGGACCCCGGGCGCAACATCAGCCGCATGGCCCTCTCCCCGTCCATGTTCACCGACCCCTTCTTCATGGTGGAGTCCACCTGCATCGTGTGGTTCACCTTCGAGCTGGTGCTGCGGTTCGTGGTGTGCCCCAGCAAGGCGGGCTTCTTCCGGAACATCATGAACATCATCGACATCATCTCCATCATCCCCTACTTCGCCACCGTCATCACCGAGCTGGTCCAGGAGACCGAGCCCAGCGCCCAGCAGAACATGTCGCTGGCCATCCTGCGGGTTATCCGGCTGGTGCGGGTCTTCCGCATCTTCAAGCTGTCGCGCCACTCCAAGGGGCTGCAGATCCTGGGCCAGACGCTCAAGGCCTCCATGCAGGAGCTGGGCCTGCTCATCTTCTTCCTCTTCATCGGCGTCATCCTCTTCTCCAGCGCCGTCTACTTCGCCGAGGTGGACGAGCCCGAGTCCCACTTCTCCAGCATCCCCGACGGCTTCTGGTGGGCCGTGGTCACCATGACAACCGTGGGCTACGGCGACATGTGCCCGACCACGGCCGGGGGCAAGATCGTGGGCATCCTGTGCGCCATCGCGGGCGTGCTGACCATCGCGCTGCCCGTGCCCGTGATCGTCTCCAACTTCAACTACTTCTACCACCGCGAGACGGAGCGCGAGGAGCGGCAGAAGAACATGCCACAGGAGATCCACAAGATCGCCCACGGCGCCGACTCCAGGACGGGCAGCGCCGACTCGCTCAGCAAGACCAACGGGGGCTGCTCCGCCGAGCAGTCCCGGGCGTGACCTGGGCCCGGCGTCCTGGCCCTGGGTCTCTCCATCTCTGTGTCTCTGTGTGTGTGTGTGTGTGTGTGTCTGTCTGTCTGTCTCTCTCCCTTCCCTCACTTCTTCCGCTCTGTTTTCCCAAAGAGCAACATGTACCTTGGCAGCCAGCAGGCCCCCTTTAACTGCCAGCTGTTTTAATAAACACATCCTGCTGCTGGTTTTCTGTTTCTTCTCCAAAACCACACGAAAAATGGGATTTCCTTCTGTCCTGGGAGGGGCTGCGCAGGTCCTGGGACTCGCCTGTGGCTCCCTCGACCAGCAGTACCGGGGCCTGCTGGGAGCAAGGAGGTAGGAGCCAGGCCCGGCCCAGCTCACTCCTGCTTCCACATCTGCATTTTAACCGGCGATTCGCGCTCACGGGAAAGGTGAGACGTGGGCTTCGCTCCTGGGAGGAAGCAGGTGGAAAGGCCAGAGAAAGAGCGCTTGGTGGGTGAGCAACAACGCCTGACCTCGTGGGGCGTGGCCTACGCGTTCCCGGTGCTCTCCCCCCAGACCTCACTGCGTCTCAGTCGCCACCAGAACGGATTTGGTGATGATTCCCACAGACTTACACAGATGAGCAAACGGGGGGTCAGTCACCTGCCTGAGGTCACCGGAAACAGTGGCACAGTCAGTGCTGGGGCCACACCTCCTAGTCTCCTGCTCTTTCCACTCATGGGCGCCATGGAGCTGTGGGAGGGGCACAGGCCGAGGGCTCTGACTTCCCCCAGGACCCTGGGGGTCCCCACGTCCCCCCGGCTGGCAGGGCTGCCCTGAGCGGATGAACAGGAGCATCTGGGGCTTTCACGGGTGCACCTCCGTGAACTGCGGCACAGGCCAGAGCCCCAAGGTGGGGGTCCCCAGGGCAGCTCTGGGGCAAGGGTCATGCATCGCTCCCCAGGGTCCCGGGACATGGAGAGGCTGCACCTGCCTCTCCTGGTTCACACCAGTCACGGCTGAGAAAGACGGCTCTGCCGACTCCGGGGCAGCCTCCCAGTCTCAGAGGTGCCCCTGCAAAGTGGCCGCTGCTCTCACACAGACTCCTCTGCCCTGTCCTGCCCGCCCTTCCAGCTCGGTCAGCGGCTCGCCTCCTGCTGGCGCTGCCCGGCCCTCACTCTGCTCTGGGTGCTGTCCCCTCCCACGGCTGCTCAGAGGCTCTCTGAGGCGGCACAGCCGTGCGGGCACGAATTAGGCAGGGCGCTTGTGTGGCAGAAACCCAACTCGGATGGAGCCGAGAGAGAGGACTGTACCTGCTGGCGCGATTGACAGATGCAGGGCACTGGCTGTAGCCCCAAGTGCGTCTGGGGCTCGGACATCACAGTCAGGGCTCTGGCCACGTCTGTCCATCTCCTTCCTCTGCTGGGGCTTCATGCCCTGGAGGCGGGCACTCTCCAAGGGGCAGGGCATGGCAGTCCCAAGTTGCAGTGTGTCTCCATCAAACCAAAGGATAATGAACGAACGCGTGAGCGCGCGCGCACACACACACACACACACACACACACACACACACACATGCATGCACCCACACACCTTTCCACCTAATTATTACTGTAACTCCTTGCAAACATGCTAGGTCCAGAAGTGAGGGTTTCTGCCTGTGAGCACCCAGCAGGGACCAGGAACTAGTGGGCGCCTCAGTGAGCTGTCCCTGCAGGCCCTCCCTCCAGTGACCCCCGAAAGAGACCACACGTAGCCACTCTGTGGGCTGTCAGCTCCCCTTCTTCCACCCCCTCTCCCCTCACACCCCAGGCTATAGGCTGAGGCCGGCCACTCCTTAGTGGGGGTACGAGTGAAGGGGACCCTGGAGGGAGCTACAGGGTTGGGGGGGCAGTGGAGGGGAAGGCCTGGGTGCAGCCGGGGAGGGGCCTGGAGAGCCAGACCCAGAGTCCTGCAGGCCCCCATCTCCCTCTCGTCTGGGGCTGCTCCACCTGGTGGAGGCTTGGAGGGGGCTGGAGAGCAGGCCCCCGGCCTGAGACCCCACGGGGAAGGTCTCCCAGGAGGGCGTGTCTCAGGCCTCCTCACGGGCCTCCCGGGGAACCCCTGAGCCCTCCTCCACAGCATCTGGACACCCCACATCCCAGGCAGTATGGACACCTCCTCTGGAGCCCAGGCCCCATGCACTGACCAGCCAGCCACCTGCACACCAGCTGCTGAGGACGAAGGTCCCACCTTCTACCCCTGTTCCCTGCATATTAAGCCCTGGGGTGGGGGACAGAGGGGACACCCAGGGGCCCCGCCCTCTCACCAGCTGCCCCACCCCTAAAATAAACCGCTCACCTGTGCAGGGCAGTGCTGCAGCGGCTCTTTGAAGCGAGGGAGGAAGACAGCCGTCGGGGTGTGGTGGTGGGGGGGCTCCCCAGAGACCAGGGTGTCCCCCTGGGCAGATCTGAGGGACGGAGGCCAGGCTGCAGGCGTCGACCCTTCAATGGCTGGGATGAAAGGAGCCGGGCTGGCCGCTCCCGGGAGGCAGGAACGGCGAGATCAGACACACTTCTGTGGCTGCTTCTCAGGGGAGGCAGCGGGAAAGCGCACCCGCGAAATGTCACCGGATAATGAATGCTGCTTCCCTCCGCGGCACCGGGGTGTCTGTCAGGCGCCTGGGGAGAGGATGGCGGCCACGCTCATTAGGAATTGTGAGCGGGTCTTCCTTCTCCTCCTCCGAGCCACCGGGCTGAGCCCCCTCCTTCCCCCCACCACCCTCACCTTCTGTAGCTAACCAAGAAGCCGTGCAAATGTAATTGGGGAGAAACAAAGGCATGGGACAGAAATAGTAACACCCAGCCCTCACCCCCCGGGAGAGGGGGGAACCCGGTTGTGGGAATCCCATCAGGTCACGGAGGAAAGTCCTCACAAAAGGGAAAACCGGGTGGCGGTTGCGGCAGATGGAGACAGATGAGGCCCAGGATGGGGGTTCGCCCACAGGGGTCACCCCTCGGGGCCCACGCTGTGCCTCTGTGACCATATAATCCCTCCGCCCAGCGTCTGCTGCAAAACAACCCAGCAAACGGAGGAAGAGGAAGGGAGAAACGTGGGCATGGCGCAAGGATGGGGGGCTGTGTGCCCCCGAGAATGGATGCGAATCAGCAGCATCCAGCACCGAGTGAAAGGCTTTTCTGGGCGGGAGGGAGCGGAACCAGGAGGCTCTGCTGGCGAAGCCTGCAGGTTGGTGATGGCCAAGTCCCTTCCTTAGGGCCGTAGTCGGCAAACTGCGGCTCGCGAGCCACCTGCGGCTCTTTGGCCCCTGGAGTGTGGCTCTTCCACAGAATACCACGGCCTGGGCGAGTCTGTGTTGAAGAAGTGGCGTGAGAAGAGGTTTAAGTTTAAAAAATCTAGCTCTCGCCAAAACCGGTTTGGCTCCGTGGATAGAGCGTCGGCCTGCGGACTAAAGGGTCCTGGGTTCGATTCCTGTCAAGGGCATGTACCTTGGATGCATGCGGGCACATCCCCAGTAGGGGGTGTGCAGGAGGCGGCTGATTGATGTCTCTCATCCATGTTTCTAACTCTCTATCCCTCTCCCTTCCTATCTGTAAAAAATCAATAAAATATATGTATATATTTTTTTTAAATCTGGCTCTCCTAAGAACTTTCAGTCGTCATCCTGTGGATATTTGGCTCTGCTGACTAAGGAGTTTGCTGACCACTGCCTTAGGGCAGCGGTTCTCAACCTGTGGGTTGTGACCCTTTCACAGGGGTTGCCTAAGACCATCGGAAAATGCAGATATTGACATCACGATGCATAACAGTAGCAAAATTTCATGGTTGGGGGTCACCACCCCAGGAGGAACTGTATGCAAGGGTCTCGGCCTTAGGAAGATTGAGAACCACTGCCTTAGGGGATGGCTGGGTCTCTCACCCAGGGCTCCACCCCGTGCCCATCAGCGGCTCCTGGTCCACTGGTTTCAGACCCCATTTCTGGCAGAGCCCCATGGTAACCAAGTCCCAGTTTGGTGACCCCATGGGGCTTGGCATAAGTGGCTCCATCATGAGCCTGTTGTCTTCTCTTTGGCACCACCCCGGGGCAGGAGACAGAGCTGCCAATCACGTCAAGGGCGGGTCCTAGGGCCGATGCCTCTGCCCCATCCGGTCTCTGCTTTGGGCCTGGAGGCCCACCCTGCAGCCAGCCCCTGCCCATCGCAGCTCTCGGCTGCCCCCTGGCGTCAGCTCTCTGAACTTCCAGCAATCCCTGTGGGGACCCTCGGGCCACCTCTTGGAGGGGTAGGGGTGGAAGTGGGGGAGACTCTGCAGGGTGTCCGGAGGCTGGGGCGTCCTGGGGGCTTGTCTGGAGCCGCAGGGTCAGGGGAGCGAGTCCCAGGCCGGCCCCAGGAAGGACAGGCACCCACAAAGCAACAAAGTGGGGACCACCTGGCTGGGTGGGATCTCCAGGGGCCCGGTGCTGCTTCCCTTCTCCACCCCCAACCCCTTCAGATCCCTGTCGCTCATCAGAGGTTCCGAAACACTGGCCGCACAGGGATCGTACCTTCCAGACTGGGGTCCTCCCTGGTGCGAGAAGTAGCCAGGCCGAGGGCTCTTGGATTCCGAATGAGCTGCTTGCTGGGGACACTGGAATCGAAGGAGAGAGGGTCAGGTGACAGGGCAGGTAACCCCTAACATGTCCCCCCCACCCATACATCTCACGGTGCCCAGGGCCTTTCGTCCCTTAAGGTCCCAGGAGCCCCAGAAGGAGCTGTTTCCGAACAGACCGGGGCAGCATTAGGCCCGGGGGAGGGGCTGCTTCTCAGTGCCAGAAGGGGAAGGCGTGGTGGGCAGAAGGCTGGTGTGGGACTGACAGGCGGTGGGGAGAAAGGACACCCCTCCTCAGACGGGTGTGTGCCTCCAAAATCCACCTGCGGAAGCCTCAGTGCCCACTGGGACTGGCTTTGGAGCCTCGGTCTTTAAAGAGGCAACTAGCTGACACCGGTGTGGCTCAGTGGATAGAGCGTCGGCCTGCAGACTGAAAGGTCCCAGGTTCGATTCCGGTCAAGGGCACGTACCTTGGTGGCGGGCACATCCCCAGTAGGGGGAGTGCAGGAGGCAGCTAATCGATGTCTCTCTCTCATCCATGTTTCTAAATCTCTATCCCTCTCCCTTCCTTTCTCTAAAAAATCAATAAAATATATTTAAAAAGAAAAAGAAAAAATTGAGGTGTTCATATCCCAGCCATAGGTAATAGCTGCTTCCGGCAGCCTGGACAGACAGACACACCACTGGAGACGAGGAGGAAGACACAGACATCAGGGTGGCCTGAGGAGAGGGGGTCCAGCGACCTTAGCCAGGGAGCACCCCCTGGGCAGTAAAAAGCCCGGCCGCTCTACTCAGGTCTCAGTAAGTCCTGTAATCCAGGCCAAGCCCACAGCCCAACTGCCACCCAGACACATCCGCATGGCACCTTCGGCGCCTGCCCATCCATCCATCCATCCATCCATTCATCTGCCTTCCAGGCCCCAGCCAACGCTTTCTGACGTCCCCCAGATCCCAGTCCATTCTCCCCCGCTCTGGCCTGGGTCTCCCTGCAAACGGGTGCACTTGGGAAAAGTCCTTGGAGATGCCCTACCTTTTGCAGATGATGCCACCTGGCCAGGGGCACGGGCAGGCACTGGAGCTCTGGTCCCAGCTCCCCTCCAGCCTGGACCCCCCTGCCTCCCTCTCTCAGAAGCTGAGGCCCAGCCGAGACCGGTTTGGCTCAGTGGACAGAGCGTCGGCCTGCGGACTGAAAGGTCCCAGGTTCAATTCCGGTCAAGGGCAGGTACCTTGGTTGCGGGCGCATCCCCAGTAGGGGGTGTGCAGGAGGTGGCTGATCCATGTCTCTCTCTCATCCATGTTTCTAACTCTCTCTCCCTCTCCCTTCCTCTCTGTAAAAAATCAATAAAATATTAAAAATAATAATAAGAAGAAGCTAAGGCCCGGACACTGGCTACCAGGGGGCATGCGGGCAGTCCCAGGGACACGACCTGGGCATCTGAACAGCTAGTCTGCCCTCAGACCCCTTCAGTGCTTGTGTTGCCTCTCTCTGAGTCAGAAATGCCCCCCCAAAAGCAGATATGGGGACAGCGAGGATTTGGGCTGACCGGCAGGACATCCCAGGCCACAGGGGGTGTGGCCGCCCCCCACCCCGGACGCTCCTGGGCACAGGAGACACCCGTCGCCAGAGGCTCCTGGTTCCCTCTCACCAACCCTAAAAATAAAGCTCCCAGCACGCAGTTATTCTGGTCTCGGCGCTGAAGGCGGCCGCCGCGGGAAAGAAAGGGGCTCTCGGGTTTCAGGGCTGGGCCAGAGGAGAGGCAAGGACGAAAGTGGGGGGGCGGGGAGGCTCAGCACCTTCAGATGGAGCTTGGGCAGTGTGGGCATCGAGGAAACCAAGGCCGCCAGCCCCGAGGAGGTGGCCGGGCCATGAGCGGTCCCCCAAAAAGGAGGCACGATTCCCCCAGCCAGAACGGGGAGACAGCTTCAACCCCAAAACCGCGGGGAGGGTGGAAGGCACCAGATTCTGGCTGCCCTGGAGCTGTCACTCCTTGGGGTGAAGGGCTGTGTCACCGACACGAGGGGCTAAGGCGACCCCCACGCCCCCTCGGGCACACCCAGCGGGCGCCTCCTAGTCCTGAATGCACGTCTGGAATCACAGAGGATCCAGAAAGATCCGAGCGGGAGGGCACCAAGGAGCAAAGACCGAGAAAGAAAGCCACCCAAGCCCAAGACCAATTTGGCTCAGTGGATGGAGTGTCGGCCTGCAGACTGAGGGGTCCCGGGTTCAATTCCGGTCAAAGGCATGTGCATTGGTTGCGGGTGCATCCCCAGTGGGGGGCGTGCAGGAGGCGGCTGATCGATGTCTCTCTCTCATCGATGTTTCTGACTTTCTGTCCCTCTCCCTTCCTCTCTGTGAAAAATCAATAAAATATATTTTTAAAAAAGAAAAGAAAAAAGAAAGCCACCCACAGAGGGGTTTCGGGACAGGGACCAGGTCTTCTCGGGCTGTGCCTCCTGCGTGGTGCCTTGCGCACAGTAGGCACTTGGTAAATTCTATGGCTGGCTCATAACTGTCGCCCCGGGAACCTGGGATGGGGAGGAGGAGGAGGAGGAACAGCGCAGGATAGAAAACCAGGGGTACAAAGTGGGTGTCTGAGATTGCACCACGAGAGGGCGCTCCAGGACAAAAACTGACGCCTGACCCCGCTCCCCCCACACCCTGATCTGGAGCTTAGAGGACAGTTTGTAGTTTATTCAGTCAAGTACATCTACTGAACAATTAATTATCCTGCGTCAAACACTATGTGCTGTGACGGATATAAAATGATCTTTTTTAAAATATATATATATATGTTATCGACTTTTTACAGAGAGGAAGAGAGAAATAGATAGCTAGAAATATCGATGAGAGAGAGAGGGACATCGACCAGCCGCCTCCTGCATGACCCCCACTGAGGATGTGCCCGCCACCAAGGCACATGCCCTTGACCGGAATCGAACCTGGGACCCTTCAGTCCGCAGGCCGACGCTCTATCCACTGAGCCAACCCGGTTTCGGCCAAAATGATCCTGATGTGACTCCTGTCCTCCAAGAGAGGGTCATCTCGTGAGAAAAAAGGGCAGCACATCCAAAAACAAATCACATACAGTGGTACCTCGAGATATGAGTGCCCTCACATATGAGATTTTTGAGATACAAGCTGTCGAGCAAGCGATTTTTGCTTTGAAATACGAGCAACATTTGAGATGGGAGCAATCTCGCGGATCGGCGGCTGCACACGACCCACCCGTTTACCGTGATGAGCATCTCATAGTTTCCCACGCCTCAAGGTTACGGAACTAAGTAAACTCGTATCTCGAGGTACCACCCCATGTTCGCTTGCTGGTAATGTCTGTGTATGGGGGGTGGATTCACCTTCACACATCATGCCTGTCTCTCCTATCCGTACGCCTTCCCGCGCATGGAGCCGTCCCTTCCCACCTCAGCATCCTTTTCCCAAGACGCCTAGAACCGTGTAAGGCGGTACACCGTTTGCACACTAATTGTCTCCACTGTCTGCCCCCGGCCACAGCGCTCCCTGAGGGCGGAGGGTCCCTCTGTGGTGCCCTCTGGTGGACACAGTGCACAGAACAGTGCTTCGACACACAGTGGGTACAAAAAAAAACATCTTATTCCAGAAATAAGACTGGTGGCCATTCTAATTAGCCCCGAGTAAACAAACGCAGTGGCCAGGAGCCAACCAGCCATCCCCGGGCGGTGGGAGGGGTCTTCCCGGAGGAGGGGACCTTTCCGCTGGTTCTGAGGAGGAAGAACAGTTTCCAAGTCAGAGACCATGGAACAGCAAAGGGAACAGCAGGAGCAGGTGCTCAGAGAACCGGGCAGACCAGCTGTCCCCCAGCAGGGAGTTTCTGCACGTCCTCGCTCTTTGGGGTCCCCAGCCATAAGCAGGGCTCTTGGGCAGAGGCCAGCTTCGCCCCTCTGCATGCCCCGGGCGGCCCCTCGGCCCGTGTCCCCTCTGCCTGCTGCTGCTCTCCACCTGCCTTTTTGGGGTTCAGGGCTCCCCGATCTGGGCAGCCTCTCTCCTGGGCTCTGTTCTCCTGCAACAGGAAATACACTCCCAGCTCAGAAACAATCCACCACTCTGCCCAGCATGTCCATGTCCGAGGGCTCCTTCCTCCGCTGCGCTCTGGCCAAAGGCCCCCTCTCCTCAGCACAGCGGCCCCCGCGGGAGGAAGGAGTGACGGGCGGGAGGGGAGGGGGAATGGGGCTGGGGACCTGGGGCCCCGCCACCATCTGGGCCGGGGCAGGGAGGGTGCTGCGGGCAGGCACTGGTGGGATACCGTATATGTGTGTGTGTGTGTGTGTATGTGTGTGTGTGTGTTTCCGTGCGCTTGTGTGCCTTCTTTGTATGTGTCTGTGTTTCTCTGTGTATGTGTATGTTGTGTGCCTGTATGTTTGCATGCATTGTGTTGTGTCTCTCTGTGTACATGTATGTTATGTGTCTGTGTATATGTATGTTTGCATGCATTGTGTGTTGTGCATCTCTGTGTGTACATGTTATGTGTGTGTGGTATGTGGTGTGTGTATGTCTCTATGTGTGTGTACTCCTGTCTTTGTGAACTCGTGTTCTCAGTGCTCCTGATTCATGCCGGTCCAGCAGAGATCACAGAGCCTAACCCCACCCCC
>JAAGEH010000027.1:5949798-5961715 GCA_011751065.1 Lasiurus cinereus
GACAGTGCAGGAAGTCAGGCCCAGAGCCAGGCTTTGCAGAGAAGTGACATTTATTGAGAACCATCTGCCCCGAAACACCACCCGGGTGTGTGTGCAGGCATGCATGTGTGTGCGCGCATGTGCACGGGCATGCATGTGTGTGCACACGCGTGTGCGGGCCTGCCTGTGTCGGGCGGCGGCTCAGGTCAGGGGTGTCAGACGGCCTTGGCCAGCCCCACGCGGTTGTTGGCCCGGTCGAAGACGCTGTAGTACTCGCGGATGAAGACGTCCCCCAGGATCCACTGCTCCGAGCTGTCGTCGCCCTGGAAGCCGCTGGAGCAGAAGCCGGAGTTCTGGGGGAGAGAAGTGGGGGGACGGAGGTGAGCGGGCCGCCAGCCGCAGGCCTCTAGCTCAGCACCCCCTTCCCATACCCCACCCCCCCGCCACGGTCTCCCCTATTGTTTCTTCCATCCTTGAAATCACCCGCCAAGGCCGGCAAACAAAGATCAGATTCAGCCAAGACCGGTGTGGCTCAGTAGATAGAGCATTGGCCTGCGGACTGAGAGGTCCCAGGTTCGATTCCAGTCAAGGGCATGGACCTTGGTTGCGGGCACATCCCCGGTGGGGGCCGTGCAGGAGGGGGCTGATTGATGTTTCTCTCTCATCGATGTTTCTAACTCTATCCCTCTCCCTTCCTCTCTGTGAAAAATCAATAAAATATATTAAAAAAAAAAAGGATCAGATTCATCTCCCTCCACAGGTGGAGAAATTGATGCCCAAAATAGAGAAAAGGGACGTGATCCGAGGTCAGCTGGTGGGGTCCCCTCCCCCCACTCCTCCTCACTTCCTCTCCGGCCCCCCATCTTCCAGCTCTCATGACCTCCGGCCCTGACAACCTGCCAGAGCCGCTTGAGGACCCGAGGCTAGTTTGGGGTGCTGGGAACTCGGTCAAACCCCATGGCTGGGAAGCTGGGTCCTCACAAAACCCAGGCGGTCTCAGAACATCCCAGCAGACGAGGCCACTGGGCGGAGGAGCGAGGGCAGTGGACAGAGGCCCCCACAGGGGGTCTATGGCCCTCCTCCCGCCTTCCCCTCCCTCAAACCCGGGCCTCTGTCCTCCCCACCTGCCCAGTTCCTCCCAGGACGAGGCTGCAGCGGCCACACACATGGGCCCAGGACCATGGAGTCCCCTTCAGGGGGGTCAACCGGTCTGAGCACACACCCTGCCTGCTTCTCCATGGGGTCCCTCCACTTATCACCAACTCAGCTGACTCCCCAGGAGGGTGGAGGACCTGGTGAGCCTGGGGCTCCCCCCACCGTACCCCCAAGAGGCCTACCTGGCTGGTGTAGGCGGAGGGGGGCAGCGGGTACTTCCGGCCGTTGATCTGGAAGACCACGGTGGGCATGCTGCTCAGGCTCCCGCAGTTGATCTCGAACTGGAAAAACCACCGCAGAACGGACTCAGAGACACGGAGAAGCCGGTGGCTGCTCGAGGGGGGCGGGGGCAGTGGGAAAGGGGAACGGGGACGGAGGGGGACAAACTCCAGTTCTGAGAGGAGGGAGTCAGGGTACCCCGCACAACAGAGAGCATGGGCAGAGCAGAGCTCTGTCCAGGGACAGGAGGCCGTGGCCTTGGGGTGGTGGGCGCTGTGTAAGAATATAAATGTTGCCGAAACCGGTTTGGCTCAGTGGATAGAGCGTTGGCCTGTGGACTGAAAGGTCCCAGGTTCGATTCCGGTCAAGGGCATGTACCTTGGTTGTGGGCACATCCCCAGTAGGGGGTGTGCAGGAGGCAGCTGATCAATGTCTCTCTCTCTCATCGATGTTTCTAACTCTCTATCCCTTTCCCTTCCTGTCTGTAAACAAATCAATAAAATAAAAATAAAAAAAGAATATAAATGTCACATCACGGTGTCGCACACCGGAACTAATAGTGTCGTATTACAGTGTCAGCTGTGCTGTGAGAAGTCATTTAAAATGACGTTTTCAGAAACCAGAGAGAGTCCTCTTGAAAGGGCGACAGGTGCACCCAGCCTGTGGGGCGCACTCAGGGGGTTGAGCATCAGCCCACGAACCAAAAGTCATGGCGCCGATTCCCAGTCAGGGCACAGGCCTGGGTTGTGGGTTTGATCTCCAGTCGGGGGCGTGCAGGAGGCAGCTGATGGATGCTTCTCACTCCTCAAAGTTTTCCTCTCTCCCTAACTCTCTCTGAAATCAATAAAAACGTCTTTTTTTGAAAATGTCCTCAGGTGATTGACAGAAATAAATTTTTTAAGGGCGATGGGTGTGACCGGAAGCAGCATAGCCGGTCCCAGGCTGAGACCCCTTCCTCGGATCTGAGCCACGCCGTGGGGAGGGGCCTGCTTTCTCAGGGGGCCTGGGGGGCGGACTCAGGCTGGGTGGACAGGAAGTCAGGCTGGGGGTCAGGAGTCAGACTGGGGGGATAGGTCAGGCTGGGGGTCAGGAGGTCAGGCTGGGGGGACAGGAAGTCAGGCTGGGGGACAGGAGGTCAGGGTGGGGGCAGGCCTCCCGGGAAACCAGGACCTCGGTGGTCCCCCGCCCTGTCCCTGGGTCATTTCTCCCGTGCACAGAGGGGTCCCCACAGGCGGGTCTGGGGGAGGAGGGGCCAGGCCTCACCAGGCCGAACTGGTCCTTGGTGGCTCCGATGGCCCTCTGGATGCTCAGGATGTCGCTGCTGGGCCCGACCAGCATGGAGGTGCCCGTGTCCAGGATGGCCTGGCAGCCGCCGTCACAGGCCACCACCACGCCGTCCACCGTGACGCTGCGGAGGGGGAGCGGATGGCCAGGGTCCGGGCAGGGAGGACGCCCCACCCCCAGGGCCCTTCCCTGGGATCCCTTCTTGGGCTGCCCACAACGCCCTGAGCTCAGAGCAAAGACCCCAAACCATGGTCTCCCAGCTCCGTGGCTGCATCAAGACACACACACCCCCATTTCCCCCGTCCTGTGGGACAGAAACTGCCATGGAACAGCCGTCACGCGCACGCGGTGGAGGGACGGGGATGCACTTTGCTCGTTGCCTGGAGACCGAGTGTCCTCGCTGCTGACTCGCTGCACATCTCGGGCAAGTGACCCCACCTCCCTACCCTCGGCTGCCCACCCAGGAAATGGGTACGCTAACGACCGCTCCCTCCCTCCCTAGGCATGGTTCTGAGGTTCACCCCGGAGGCTAGAAAACCATGAAGCGGGGTGCTCACAGCACCCACCTCGCTGGGGTTAAACTCCAGCCCCCTTCCCGCTGGGCCATGCCTCGAGGGAGCCAGCGCTCAGGCACCACTGCCGTCTCGTTATAAAGCAGCGGCCAGGCGTGGCCGAGGGCTGGGAGTGTCTCAGTCTCACTCTGCTGTGATGGTCTTCTGGAGGCTGACCCTGAACCCCACATTTCCCCCCCGAGAAAGGGAGCCTCGGCCAGCCCGCCGTCGCCGCCACCGCGCACCCACCTGTCCACGGTGAATTGCCAGTACTCCTGCACGGTGATGGGCACCCAGTGCAGGGCGCCCGTGTAGTAGGAGGGGTCGATGGCCCCCAGCGTGAGCATGCTCCCGGGGCCGTTCCTGCAACCAAGGACAAGTGTGGGTGGCCTGGCTGGGGGAGGGGACTCCGGGAGCAGGCCGCCCTGGGTCACAGGCGGCTGGGCCTGCATGGACCACCCTCCGCTGGGTGCCCTGTGCCCCGTACCCCCTCCCCGAAGGCCGAGAGCAGGGAGAGGGCTGTCCACGAGGCCCCCCGCCTGGAGAGAAAACCCACCACCTCCGCCAGACCCTTCTGCGCACCTGGGCTCTGTCCACCATGGCCAAGAGCACGGGCACACCGCTGCCACCTGCTTCCCCCCCACCCACCCCCCAAGGTCCCCATCCTGGCCCTCACCCGGCTCCGTCCACCTCTGGGCCCTGAAATGCTCCTTCCCTCTGTGTCCCTAGATGGCGCCCACTCAGGCCCCAGGGAAGCCGCCTTCCCTGTCACTGTTCGGCTTAACCACGCAGACTCCCGACAGGAGGGCCGCCCTGCCCACATCGCACGTGCGTCATCCGCTTCCCCCGATAAAAGTTAACGCCCAGCCTGTCTGTCTGCTGAGCCCTCCCCACCTCCTGGCACAGCCCCTGCGCACAGCGGGACTGACCAGTATCTAGTGAGTGAATGACTGAGTGAGTGAATGAATGAATGAACGAACCAGTGCATCCCTTGCCTGACTTCCCCCGACACCAGCCTTTGCCCTGTGCCTCTGTCCCGCTGCCCATCACGGGAGTCAGGAGCCACCAGCTCCCAGGGTGAGCCTCCCTCCCTGCCTCAGTTTCCCAAACTGTGCAGGGAGAAGGGGGGACTCCAGTGGAGCCTGCTCTGGGAGTTGACGAGTCTCAGTGAGGCCAACCCAGGGCAGCCGAGGCCGCCCCTGGGGGAGGCGGTGGGAACCCCCGTGGGAGGTGGGGCCGGGCCTGCTTTTCACACGGCAGAAACAGAGGCCCAGTTCCGGCCCTGGCCCCGGCTGCACCCAGGTCTGTGCCAGGGCCTTGGGACAAGAGGTTGGATGTGTCTGGAGGCGGTGACTCCCCCTGAGCCGCGGGGTCCCCCTGGGGTGGCCTGACCCTCGGCCGCAGACCTTGCCTGGCCAGGAGCCACACCTACTTGCTCAGGTAGACGGAGAACAGGTCTTGGGCCACCAGGTGCCTCTTCATCATGTTGTCGAACACGGGCACGGAGTACTGGCAGGCCAGGGACGGGTAGGCCAGCCCCAGGATGCCGTCGAACTGCGAGTAGGTGAACACGTCGCCCGGCTCCACGGTGCTCAGGCCCACGGTCTGCTGGGGGTCCACGATGCCGGACACCTGCAGGAGGCGACCTCTCAGCCCCAGGCACCAGCCAGCCCACCTTGCTTGGCTGAGCAGAGTGATAGGAGCTTAAAGAGAAACAGCTGCCGAAACCGGTGTGGCTCAGTGGATAGAGCGTCAGCCTGAGGACTGAAAGGTCCCAGGTTCAATTCTGGTCAAGGGCACGTACCTTGGTTTCAGGCACACCTCCAGTAAGGGGCGCGCAAGAGGCAGCTGATCGATGTCTCTCTCTAGTTGATGTTTCTAACTCTCTATCCCTCTCCCTTCCTCTCTGTAAAAAATCAATAAAGCCCTGACTGGTTTGGCTCAGTGGATAGAGAGTTGGCCTGCAGACTGAAGGGTCCCAGGTTTGATTCCAGTCAGAGGCATGTGCCTTGGTTGCGGGCACATCCCCAGTGGGGGGCATGCAGGAGGCAGCTGATCGAGGTCTCTCTCTCGTTGATGTTTCCAACTCTCTATCCTTCTCCCTTCCTCTCTGTAAAAAATGAATAAAATATATATTTTAAAAGAGAGAGAGAGAGAAACAGCCCCTTTCCCGGCTCTCTGCTGCGGTTTGAGGGAACTGGCTCAGTGGGGAGGGGAGGAAGGACAGAGAGGACCCGGTCGAGGGTGCAGACAGCAGGGCTCATGGTGCAGAAGTTGGGGGCCAAGTCCAAAGACAAGGGGGGGGAGACAAGGGGTGCCCCAGGCCCTCGGCTGGCCTGCACACCCCCGACCTCCTGGCTGCACGGGGGCATCTCCCGGGAATAGCTATGGATGGACCAGAAGGCCCTCACATGCCCAGTGACCTGGGACAGGCCTCTCCTCATTTCCATAGGCCGATGGCGCCTGCCTCTCAGGCTACATGACCCTCAGGCTGAGCATTTACCAGCACTCCCCCTCCATGCGGATTGCGGGGTGTCCCTCGGCTGAGCCAGGACTGACTCCCAAGTAGCCTATTAACCGGCCTGCCTCCCTGAACGGCAGACGGGGACACAGCCCGCCTCCTCCGAGCCACCTCAGGGCTCCTGCTCCCTCACTGTCCCCACGGGCAGGACTCTGGGCACCGGGGAGGGGCGGCGGCCCGAGCAGGTCTGGGCAGGAAGCGGGAAGGGGAGGGGGGTGGAGAGGTTGACGGGCCACTCACACGAACAGTGTCCAAGCCCAGGACGCCCTCCATGCTGCCCGTGCCGTACTGGATGGTCAGCGGCTCGCCCAGGTTCTGGAAGGTGGAGGACTTGGCCGGGTCGAAGCGGTGGTGGTTTTCTGGAACACAGAGCCCGGTCAGAGGCACGTCCCTCCGGCTCCTCGCCCTCGCCAGCGCCCTCCGGCGGGCCTGGTCAGCAGTGAGCCAAGCGGCCCGTTCTCTGATAAGCCCCCCGAGTTCCACACACGAGATCACCCTCCCGCGCCCGGCCGGCCGGCTCGAGAGAGGATGTGAGCATCGTCCTGCGGACCAGGAAGTCACGGTGCGATTCCTGTTGGGGCACAGGCCCGGGTTGTGGGGCTCGGTTCCCGGTGGGGGGCATGCAGGAGGCAGCTGGTCAAGGATTCTCACTCATCATGGATTTTTTTCTCTCTCTTCCTCCCCCTTCCTCTCTGACACCAATAACAACGTATTTAAAAAAGAAAAAGGAGCCAAAACCAGTTTGGCTCAGTGGATAGAGCGTCGGCCTGCGGACTGAAAGGTCCCAGGTTCGATTCCAATTAAGGGCCATGTGCCTTGGTTGCGGGTGCGTCCCCGGTGGGGGGCATGCAGGAGCCAGCTGGTCGATGTCTCTCTCTCATCAATGTTTCTAACTATCTCTCTCCTTTCCTCTCTGTAAAAAAATCAATAAAATATATTTAAAAAATAAATAAAAGTAAATAAAAGCTTTAAAAAAGTAAAGAAAAGAAAAAGGAGCCGAAACCAGTTTGGCTCAATGGATGGAGTATCAGCCTACGCACTGAGACTGAAAGGTCCCAGGTTCGATTCCGGTCAAGGGCATGTATCCCGGTTGCGGGCACGTCCCCAGTGGGGGACATGCAGGAGGCAGCTGATCGATGTCTCTCTCTCATCGATGTTTCTGACTCTCTATCCCTCTCCCTTCCTCTCTGTAAAAAATCAATAAAATATATTTTAAAAATAAATAAAAGCTTTAAAAAAAGAAAAAGGAGCCGAAACCGGTTTGGCTCAGTGGATAGAGTGTCGGCCTACAGACTGAAAGGTCCCAGGTTCGATTCCGGTCAAGGGCATGTATCCTGGTGGTGGGAACATCCCAGTAGAGGGCGTGCAGGAGGCGGCTGACCGATACCTCTCTCTCATCGATGTTTCTAACTCTATTCCTCTCCCTCCCTCTCTGTAAAAACTCAATAAAATATATATTTTTTAAAATAAAATAAAGAAAAAGGAATGTGTCCTTGGCTGCTGGGCCCGCCTCTCTGAGCCCAGGGCTGGCTGTGTGGCCTCCGAACAGAAACGAGAGGGAAAGCACTTTCGTCGGCTCTGCGACCTCAGCCGGCCTCTCCTCTCCCCTGGCTGTGTTGCTTCCTCTGGAGACTGAGGGGGGGCAGCCCACACCCTGCCCCGCATTGTAGGGAAGCGGTGCTCTAGCCAGGGTGTTTGCTCATTATCAGAGGCACCCCCCTCCTCACCCAGCCAGCACCCCGGCCTGCTGTAGCCCCTTCCATAGAGAGGAAAACCGACCCCGGAGAGGCTGCGGCTTCTGGCGGAGGCAAAACCAAGACCCACGCCCCCCACCTCCAGCCTCAGTTTATACGTGTCAGTCCCCCCAAGATGCCACACCCTCCGGTTCGTGGCCGTTGGCAGGCGTTGGGCGCAGGCCTGGGGCACGGGGAGGGCTGGGGAGGGCCACGCCAGCCTCCTGCCGCCTCACATAGCCCACTGGCCAGGCCCAGTGCCACCCCCACCCGCGGCAGTGGCCCGGGGTCCGAGCGGGTGAGGAGGGGGCCACTCACGGCAGGCATCGCTCTTGCAGTAGACGGAGGGCACCCAGAGGTCGGAGGAGCCGGTGTCGAACACCACGGTGAACTCCTGGGGCGGGGTCCCGATGGAGATCTTCCCGAAGTACTGGCACTGCGGGCGGGCGGGGCGTGGGCTCAGGCGGGGGGCAGCGGGCGGGGGAGGGGGCCTGGGCATGGAGCCTGTTCAGTGTCTCGGGCCTGTGCTTTCTGGCCGAGGCAGGGAGGTGGAGGGGAAAGGAACAGGAGCTCCCGGGTAAGGGGTCTCCAGCCCCAACGCTGGCCTCAGCCCCAGCAGCAGGCTGTGGGCTAGAGCTTAAGTCCTGCCGGGGAGGGACACTGGGCCGCCCGGCCAGGAGCAGGGGCAGAGAGGTGGGCACCAGCCGGGGACAGGCCCCAGGTGTCACCCTGTGCCCTGCCACACCTCCTCGCCACCTGTCGGAGCTGGAGCCGGCGGGCGGGAGGGTGACCTCAGGAAGGAAGGGGGACGAAAGACACGGGCTGGGAGTTTCCTGCGAGAGTGGGGTGAGAGGGAGCCGGCTCCAGGAAGGCCTCGGCCCCGGTCCCTCCTACCACCAGCTGCCCGTCCTCGTGGAGCCCCAATGAGGCAGGGCCCCTTAATCCCCCACAATGAGGCTGGAGGTGGGGGGCAGACAATAGGCCCCGAGGGCTGCTCCGGCAGGAAGCTTGCCGGTCAAGGGCATGTATCTTGGTGGCGGGCACATCCCCAGTAGGGGGTGTGCAGGAGGCAGCTGATCGATGTCTCTCTCATCGATGTTTCTAACTCTCTATCCCTCTTCCTTCCTCTCTGTGAAAAATCAATAAAATATATTAAAAAAAAAAAAAGGAAGCTTATCATTCAGAGCCCAGCAGCCCCAGGCTGACCCAGGCCCACTGTGTGGCCTCCATGTCCTGAGGGACTCATGGAGGTGGGGGTGTGGGTAGGGGTGGGGGTTTCTGTGGCGCCCTGTGGGGGTGAGAGCCACTCACATCCAGGTAGTTGAAGAGGGGCTCATTGGTCACCGCCCCGGACTTGAACTTGCCGCTGGCCGTGTACTGGTGCGTCCTCAGGAAGTCCTCCAGGAGCCCCTGCTCCTGCAGGGCCTTCCGGATGGTCTTGCCCTTGTGCAGAGGGACCCTGCGGAGGGGGGGGGTGTGAGGAGGGCGGTGCCTCCCCAGGGCGATGCCCCACCCCCCATACCTGCCCAGCCCTCACCCCAACACTCCCCGGCCCTTTCTCCTAACCCAAAGTGTAAAAAAAAACACATTTTGCCAAAACCGGTTTGGCTCAGAAGATAGAGCATCCCCCTGTGGACTGAGAGGTCCTGGGTTCGATTCCGGTCAAGGGCAGGTACCTTGGTGGTGGGCACATCCCCAGTAGGGGGTGTGCAGGAGGCGGCTGATTGATGTCTCTCTCTCATCGATGTTTCTAACTCTCTATCCCTCTCCCTTCCTCTCTGTAAAAAATCAACAAAATATATTTTTTTAAAAACACGTTTGACATCCGTTCACAAACCAACGCCTCCCCTTCGTAAAGGCCACCACGCTCCGTGTTCTAGTTCTTTCGGTCTTGGTAATGCTGGGGGTGGGGGGACTCAGCAGGTGTCATTCATAACCAGCGCATGAGTTCCCCCACCCTGAGGTTTGAGAGGAGACCAAGCGCCTGATCATCCGCCTCCTGTGCACCTACTGTGTGCCAGGCACTCAGCCCAGGGCCCAGGGCCACCTCAGGCCCAGGGCGCAGCCTCTGCCCGCCGGAGAGCCCTGGAGAGAAAGATATCATCCCTGCCCTCCAAGAGATGCCAGGACCACCCTACCTGGCACTCGGCTCCCTGACGGGGCTGAAACTGGGGGAGATGCCTCAGAGGTTTTAGCCCAGAAGCCTGTTCCCCCAGGAGCGCCCGACAGGCGGCAGGAGCGGGTGATGGCAGTGGTGGGCACACAGGAAGAGAACCAAGACAGACACACACCCCGCAGAAGCGGCTCTGAGACACCCCATGGCTCCCCGCAGCCCTGGCGCTCCGATCCGCCTCTGCCAGCCGGCTGAGTCCTTCCTGCCCAGCCCCCCGCCCCACCCTGCCTTGGACCAGCCAGCGGCTTCACCCCTCGGCGGTCCTCTGCCCTTTCAGGCTCTGAGAGCCCCAGAGTCTTCCCGGGGTGAGGGGGGTCGGGGAACGGGCTGATGGAGAACCACTGGAGTCTGTGGGTGGGAAGGCCTTCGAGAAGAATCACAAAACACAGCTGTTTTAAGACCTGGAACAAAAGTGGCTTCTGAGTGTCACCCCCGCCTGGCCTGCGGATGCCACCCAGGACGCCTTATCTGAAAAGGGTCTCCTGCCCAAAGCGGTGTGGCTCAGTGGATAGAGCGTCGGCCTGCGGACTGAAGGGTCCCAGGTTCGATTCCGGTTAAGGGCATGTATCTTGGTTGCAGGCACATCCCCAGTGGGGAGCGTGCAGGAGGCGGCTGATCGATGTCTCTCTCTCATGGATGTTTCTAATTCTCTATCCCTCTCCCTTCCTCTCTGTAAAAAAAAAATCAATAGAATATATTTTAAAAAATAAAAATAAAAATAAATAAATATGAAAAGGGTCTCCTCCGGCACTGCCCCCCTGCCCTCGGGTGTGATGCCAGCCAGGACCTGGCTAAGGGATGAAGGCACACGTCTCCCAGCCCTTGGCTCTCAGGAGAGAAGCGGATGTAAGCCCTAAAGCAGTGGTTCTCAACCTTCCTAAGGCCGCGACCCTTGCATACAGTTCCTCATGGGGTGGTGACCCCCGACCATGAAATTTTGCTACTGTGATGCATCGTGATGTAAATATCTGCATTTTCCGATGGTCTTAGGCGACCCCTGTGAAAGGGTCGTTCGACCCCCAAAGGGGTTGCGACCCACAGGTTGAGAACCGCTGCCCTAAAGGAAGGACGGCGGCCGTTTCCGGGGTCCCGAGTCCAGGCCCCCAAAGCTTCCTGCTCGCTCGGCTCTGGTTCCTCACCAGCCCCGGGTCCCCCACAGCAGCTGCCGCGCCTCTGCCCAGCTGCCCTGTCCCGGCACGCCCTCCAAGGGACCTTGAACCTGGAGACCACCGGCAGTGTGAGGTCCACAGCTCCCGTCCACAGGGGACCAGGCCCTGGCTCCTCCCCTGCTCCCCACGGGGCCTGGAGCGGCTCGGAGACCCGCCCTGAGCCACAGGTTCTCCATCGGTCAAATGTAAACACCACCTTCTCCCCGGGGGACCCCTGCCAGTGCCAGGGAGACCTCTCGCAGGCAGCGCAGCCAGGACTGTGTGTGACTTCAGAAGGAAAACTGGGGGACCTCGGAGAACGCGGCTTTGTCTAGCAAACGCCTGCATCGCTCTTACACAGGGCCAGGCCCTGGCCGAAGCCGTTTGCCACACCGAGTCCTCTGCTCCTTCCTCCCTGACCCCGGGAGACGGAGACCCCGCCGCTGGCTTTGACACAGGCGAGGACACCGGGCCCCGAGTGACGTCCCTGCCGAAGCCGGGACCGCCCGTCTCAGTCTCATCGGCCGCCCGAGGAAGAAGCTCCGCCCCGGAGCGGCGCCCTCAGAGAAAAGGATCCTCCAAAACCTGCAGCAGCCCTCGCTGGTGTGGCTCAGTGGATAGAGCGTCAGCCTGCGGACCGAAGGGTCCCGGGTTCCATTCCAGTCAAGGGCATGTACCTTGGTTGCGGGCACATCCCCAGTGGGGGGCTGCATGCAGGAGGCAGCCCGTCAATAATCCTCTCTCATCATTGATGTTTCTCTCTTCCCTTTCCCTTCCTCTCTGAAATCAATAAAAATATATTAAAAAAAGAAAAAAACCTGCAGCAGTCAGGCTGACGGGCTGAGAACCGTCCTGGGAACCTGCCCGTTCCCTCCAAAAGCCCCTGGGGACCGACGCCCAGAGAGAGAGCCCCCCAGAGCGTCCGCAGAGGCACCGACACCCACCTGGTGATCCCCGAGCCTTGGCACAGCGCGAGGGCTGCCAGAAGCACCACGAGGCTCCTCATCCTGGGCGTCGGGCTGGTTGCTGCTGCCTCTGGTGCCCACGGCCCGGCCTTTATAGCGAGTGCGAGGCGCGCCCCCGGGCTGCGCGCCCAGGCCGCAGCGATAGCCCCTGACACCCGGCCACTCCGCAAACACACTCAGATAGCCCCC
>JAAGEH010000027.1:5961725-5987330 GCA_011751065.1 Lasiurus cinereus
AGAGCCCCTGACTCGGGGCCACTCCGCAAACACACTCAGATAGCCCCTGCTCCCCGCATCCCTGAGGACACGGCACGGTCTCAGGGCGCAGGGACTTCAAGGCCTCCGCTCCCATGTCCTCGCCAAACAAGACTCCTGAGCTAACACAGCTGCCACCTGCGGAAACCTGGCTCCTGCTCCGCACGATGGGGGTAGAGAGGCCTCTTCCCGCGGCCCCCTCTCCCCAGCCCTCGCCGCCTCCCGGACCTGGGGCCTGTCCAGGGATCTCCCAGCCCCGGGACACGCACGCTGCCCCCAAGTGGCATCTGAAGCAGAGTGTGGACCTGTCACTGATCTAAAGAGATGACCCACTGAGATCCCTGTACCCCCAGGCTGTGGCCCGGGGTTCCCTGTGAGGAGGTGCTGGGAAGAGGAGGGTTAGAGGCTGGACCCCAGGAGCCGCTGGGAGGACCAGGAGGGAGCCCGGGAGGCAGACATGAGCCACGCACAGAGGGAAGGAGTGAGGAGGAGGGGGAGGGGAGCCTCAGCCTCTGAGCCCACACAGGGGCCCAGCTCCCCGGAGCGCAGGGGCAGGGGCTGTGATGGAAGCAGGCCCTCAGAGTGGCAAGAAATAGTCAACGTGATGAATAGCAAGAACCTACAACCAAGAATACTCTACCCAGCAAAGCTATCATTCAGAATTGAAGGGCAGATAAAGAGCTTCACAGATAAGAAAAAGCTAAAGGAGTTCATCAACTCCAAACCAGTATTGTATGAAATGCTGAAAGGTACTCTTTAAGAGGAGGAAGAAGAAAAAAGGTTAAAAGATAAAAAATTATGAACAACAAATACGTATCTATCAACAAGAGAATCTAAAAATTAAGCAAATTCAAAATTTAATCAGCAGAATAAGCTGGTGAATATAATAGAATCAGGGGCACAGAAAGGGAGTGGACTGACAATTCTCAGGGGGAAAGGGGTGAGGGGGGTGCAGGGAGAGACTGGACAAAAATCATACACCTATGGGTGAGGACAATGGGAGGGAGGTAAGGGCAGAGGGAAGGGTGGGAGCTGGGTGGAGGGGAGCTATGGAGGGGAAAAAAGAGAAACAAATGTAATAATCTGAATAATAAAGATTTAATTTAAAAAAATAAAATAAGAAGCAGGCCCTCGCCTGCAGCCTGGGCATCTGGGGGAGAAGGAGGACACAGCCTGCAGCACCCAGGGCAGAGGTTCCGGCTGCCCGCCGGACGATCAGGATCCAGCTGGGGTGAGGCAGGGGCTCGGGGACCCCGGGGTGCGGGACCACAGGCCGGTGGCCACCTCCCGGCAGGAGGGACGCTGGAGGCGGTGGGAGAGGAAAGTATGGGTCCAGAGCAGAGAGGGCAGCTGGGGCGGCCAGAGGGTCGGGCGCTGGGGGCCGGGCACCGGGGTGCTGAGAGAGGGGCCGCCGGGAGGGTTCCGGAACTCGGCTGGTGAGGGCCTCGGGAGGTGCCCAGGGGCCTGTAACACGGGAGCTCAGTGGGTTAGGGGGACAGGGGGCCTGGTCCCCAGCATGGCAACAGCGCCCACCACCGCGTTCTTTCCCAGAAGCCAGGATGCCGATGCCCCTCGGGCCCAGAAAGCGGCCTTGAGTGCATACGCCCGTCTCCATGACGCCCTCCCTCGGCGACAGCCAGGGGAGCCGCCGGGAAAACGGGCTGCCCGGGGCGGCTGGGTCCCCGCTTCTTCCCCGGGGGTCACCGCCCGGCCCCCAGGCCCGGCGTCTGAGCGTGTTTCCTCCCGCACGAGGCAGAGCAGCTGCTCAGTGAACGCGTGGCCGTGGAGGCGCAAGGTGAGAGGGCTGCCGTCGTGAGAACGAGGCTGGACGGTCACAAGCCCCTGCCCTGGCACTGATCCCCCACTACCCCCAAACCTCCCACCCCGAGGCCAGACACAGGGCGGGAAGGTCATGAGTTCATGGCACCACGTCTGAAGCAGCTCCTGGGACAGCCATTCCCGGGGGCAGTGGCCTCTGAGGCCGGGACCCCCGGGGTCAGCACCGTGGGGGCCGGGAGGGGAGCTCCCTCCATGTCACCAGCGGCCCCGGCTGACCCCACAGCAAGTGCACCTGGACAGCGAGCCCTGGGAGCAAGGCTCAGCGACCGCGGCCCCTGCAAGGTGACCCTCAAAACCAAGCCGTACGATCCCCTGGCACAGACTGGGCCGTTCCAACCACATCAAAGCGGGCGCTATCGGGAGTGCAGGCCCGGGCTGCACCACACGTTAAGACTGTGTAACCACCAGGGGCGGGGAGAGGGTAGGAGGGGGAGAGGCCAAGACCTGCAAACGCTTTCAGGGAAACACAATAAGATGCCGCTGCTGGTGCCCCGTGCCAGGCGGGGACGGCTCCTGGCTCCGGGTGCCTGGGGGCCGAGCCACCAAAGCGGCTAAGACAGAACCCCGGCCCAGGACAAGCCCTCCCGGGTGTCCGGCCCTGGTGCCCCTCCACATGAGCAGCAGCAGCAGCAAAGCCAGCCCCGCTCCGGGCCCTGAGCAGCCTCTCTGAGCTCCTCTTTGCACCCAGAGAGGGGAGCTGCCCTCTCGGCCCTGGAGCCCCCGACCGGGGTTCAGACTCAGACACGGCCGGGGGGAGGCGGGCAGGGCGGCAGTGACGGCCTGAGCTCAGACCCGGGGTCTGCCACCTGGGGGAGCAGCCTCCAGCAAGTCCCTCTGCTCCCCGGTGCCTCTGTTTCCTGTTCTGGGGGACAGCGATACCGAGGGGTCCCAGAGGGTAAGAGATAAGATCAAGTGCAGCCACATGGTGGGCCGGACTTCCCGAGTCATAAGCACCATTCACACCGACCGTGCACACCAGGCAGCGGCGAAGCCAGCCACCAGCTGGCCGTGGAGGCAGGGGTACTGGGGGCCCCGCCAGGGGCAGGTTCAGGTTTATCCAAACCCCCACCCCCAACTGGCCGCCACCATGAGCAGTCGGTGCCACTGTGGGAGCCCGGCCCAGGGGCTCCGGGACTGCCCTCTGTCCCAGAGACAGGAGTGTGGCCCTGGGGGACACAGGGCCTTTTGGAGGAGGGCATCCTTCCAGCAGGGCTGCAGCGCGCCCCCTCGTGGCAGTCTCCGGGACTGCAGGGTGAGCCACTCCACCTCCTGGCAGAGCCCAGGCCCTGCTCAACCTAACCAGCCAGATGGCAGCCCCCCGAGGGACAGGAAGAGAGGGTGCGCAGAGGGGAGAAGGCAGCAGGTCCACAGGGCACCCACGGAGGACCCACTAACGTCCCGCCGTCAGACCTGCGCCCCCAGCTGCACCCACTTCAGCGCCCCCTCGCCAGGGCCGGTCCGCACAGCTGCGGCCGCTGATCAGAGGCTCGTCCCTCTGAGATGCACGTGTTCAAACTCTCGCCGCTCGTCGCTGGCGACACTGATTTATGAGAACGTTCGTCTCCCGCTCCACTTCCAAGTCCACATCCGGCGTGACTGCTTTGAAAGGAGCACCAGCGATATGACGGGAATTGTAACGAGCCCGCGTTACAGCCCCACCGTCCCTGCGCAGACGGACGCCGGGGTGGCTCGCAGGAGGGAGAGGGCTGCTGTGCGCCCAGAAATCAGGGGGCTCAGTCTGGGTTCATGTTTAAAACATTTTTACAAAGAGAGTCCTCCATCCACACACACACACCCCTCCAGCCACAGGATCCAGCAGCTCTGGGAGTGGGGACAGGCCTTGGGGGGCCTAGCAAGCACCCCAGGAGATGCCCACCCCCAGGGAAGGCGGGGGAAGCAGTGCCATGGGTACCCCTCAAGCTACACACAGGGCGGCAGACTGAGTGCCCCCAGGGGGCTGGGGCCCCCAGATGGCGAGCAGGGTGGGGGGAGGGAGAGGACAGAGCCTCCGTGGAGGGGAGAGGAAGAGTGGGGAGGGGAGGACATGGGGAGGGCAGCGTCGGGAAGGAGGGCAGGAGACGCTGGCAGGGACCCCAGCTCCCCAAGGGCTCGGGCACCTCGGGGCAGCCCCGCGAAGGCCTCCTGACCCCCTCACTTTGCCATGAGGCTGTCTCCACTGGGGGTGCCGGCTGCTGGGGTGCAGTGGCCACAGGCAGCCTCCCCCGGGGCCAGAGGCCCCCACACCCCAGGGAGCGAGGAAACAGCCATCCTGCGCCCTCGGTCCCGTCCCAGCTGCCCCGGCAGTTGGCGCCCAGGCCCGTCCTGCCGCTCAGCCGCCTGCAGCCGAGCAAGGCCAGGCCCTTGGTTCCTGCGGGGACCAGCCCCCCGCCCCCCACCCCCAGCGCCAGGTCCCCGAGAACACTCACGGTTCCTCCTCCGACCCACGCCCATGCCTCTTCTCAGCGCCGCTTCTTGGGGGCCAAGGAGGCCGGAGGACAGGCCTGGGGCGGGCCTGCGCGGTTCGCCTCTCTGCCTCTCCTCTCCTTCTCTCCTCTCCTCTCCCCTCCTCTCCCCGGAGGGAGCGCACCTGCGGCTACTTCCCAACTCGCCTGCTCCCGGCAGCTCCCGGGCGAGCGGGGCAGCCCCTGGCCCCGGGGCCTGGGCCCCCTTTTCTGTGGCCCCAACTCCCTGACACCCCTCAGACACTGAGCATCCCAGCTGTGCCCCAGATGCGTGCTGGCACTGTCTCTGCCTCCCCGCAGGGCCTCCACACGTGAGCGGCCTCCAGCATCGGCTGTGGGCCCAGCTGTTGGCCCTGGAGGAGATGACGGCCCCTTAGTGAGGCCGCCCCTTTCCCCCACGGCGCCCCCTCTCGCTCCTCTCTTTCCAGCTGCCACTTCGATGACAGAGGGGTTCACAGAGCCCCTTTGAAACCTAATTGTGGGTGGACGCAGAGCCAGGTGCACGCGCACACACAGACACACACACACGCACACACAGAGACACACACATGTGCACACACACGAACACACGCACAGGCACACAGAGACATACATATGCACGCACACATGCACACACAGACATACGCACATATACACACACACACACACACGCCCACACAGATACACCCCATCTCCTCTCTTGCTAGTCCTTGTTTTCACGTTAAGACCACACTCTGGCTTGGCGAGAGCATTTTCTTCTTTTTTTAAAAAAAATCTTTATTGTTGAAAGTGTTACATGTCCCCTCTCCCCCCCATTGGCCCCTCCAGCCCACCCGCTCCTCCCCAGGCCTTCCCCCCACCCTCCCCACCCCCACTGTCTGCGTCCATGCCATGCACCTCTGCACACGAGGCCTCTGTCCCTCACCTCCCACCCGCCCCCTCCCCGCCTTCCCTCCCAGGTCCGCACTCTGTTCCCGGCTTCCTTGTCTCTGGCTCCGCTCCTGCGGGTTTACTTTGTTGATGAGATGACGGGAGCCCTTTCTGGTGGGAACGAGCCTCTCTGCCCCTGGGAGAGAAAGTCAGAATTCCATTCTAGGGCTAAGGGTGCCGGCTTCCCTGGGGCAGAGTTGCAGGGGCCCCCTGCATCGGTCCTCGCAGGGCGCCTCTGAGCTCAGGAATCAGCCCGCGGGCGCCCCCCGTGGTGCTTCCCGGCACGACAGTTTGGAAACTGGCATTTCCTGGCACTTGGAGCTGGGGGGGCAGAGGGCAGGGGGTTGGGGGTACCACCAGCCACAGTGACGCCGGTCTCCGGGGACACACTCGCTCTGACAGGTTCCATGTGAGCACCACGCGAGGGGAGCCGGGAGGGAATTCTGGGCCCCACTCCTCCTGCTGTTTCTAAGTAAACGAATACAGCGAACCTCACGGATGGAGATGGTGAGCAAACATGCACTTCTCGGGGCGCACTGCGATGAGATGGGCGTCTCTGTTCCCCGTGGAGGTGTTTTTGGAGCTTGGCCCACGGAAACCCGCGCTCCTGACCTGTGATAACCGCAGCCCACACGGCAGTCTCAGGACCCCAGGCTCCTGCGGGCAAGGCTTTCGCTCCTCCGGGCGGTTTGATTACTTTGCCTCCGGGGGATGCAAGCCAGGGAGCGGGCTCCCGGGGCGCAGGAATCCGGGTTCTGCAGAAACAAAGGAGCAGAGAGGTTGCGAGGGAACTGTACACGCGGCACCTAGCTCAGCACCAGGTCCCAGCGCCCAGCGGTGGCTCGTTTTGTTCATCCCTGTATCACCGATGGTGCAAAGCTGTGCGAAACGGTGGTGGTTTGCTTTCCTTTCTAACCCCCCTCCCAGGGGCGCCCCGGAAGCAGGCCCTGGACATGAGGTGCTTTCTACGAGCAAGTGCCAGCTGGGGCCCGAGGCGGGGCGGATGCTGCAGGCAGGGCTGCCTCTGAGTTGATCCTGAAGGATGCACAGAAGTCACCTTTTTTGTTTTGTTTTTAATATATTTTATTGATTTTCTACAGAGAGGAAGGGAGAAGGATAGTTTGATGAGTTAGAAACATCGATGAGAGAGAAACATCCATCAGCTGCCTCCTGCACACCTCCCACTGGGGATGTGCCCACAACCAAGGTACATGCCCTTGACAGGAATCAAACCGGGACCCTTCAGTCCACAGGCGGACGTTCTATTCACTGAGCCACACCGGTTAGGGCATCCACAGAGGGTTTGTAACGGGGAGTAAACCGGGAGAAGGTGCTACCTAAAAGGAGGACGGCAGACGGACGGATGGACGGGGTGGATTTTAAGGGGAGGACTCAGGCGGAGAGAAGAGGCCGAAAGCAGTTGCCATAGATGGTGCAGGGCAAGCGCTCAGACGCAGGAGGCAGCCCATCCATGTTTCTCTCTCCTCCCTGTGTCTATCTCTCTATCCCTCTCTCCTCCTCTCTTTAAAATCAATAAAGAGCCCTGGCTGGTTTGGCTCAGTGGATAGAGAGTCAGACTGTGGCCTGAAGGGTCCTGGGTTCAATTCTGGTCAAGGGCACATGCCCAGGGTATGGGCTCCCTCCCCAGCTGGGGGCCTGCAGGAGGCAGTTGGTCAATGATTCTCTCTCATCGTTTGTGTTTCTCTCTCTCTCTCCCTCTCCCAGACTCTCTGAAATCAATAAAAATATATTTCAAAAGTCAAATGAAGACATTTTTAAAAAGAAACAGAGTTTGGTGGCCGGTTGACATGCAGCTCAGGGAGAAGGGACATAGAGAGCAGGAGGGCGAGGCCGGGACCGGGAAAGGACGCCCTGCCCGGGACTCCCAGCCCCTGTGACTGGCCAGAACCGGTCGGGCCGCCTCCGGGACCACGGCCCCAGTGGGACCCCCTCAGGCCGCCCGTGGACCCTGTCCCGGGGAGTGTGGCGGCATGCGTGCCCACGTGTGTGCTGACGGAGGATGCAGGCAGGCAGGGTGGACATGGGGGGTCCGGGGGGGGTGCAGGGGCCCCACGTGGCAGAAAGCAAATAAAAGTGGGTGAGAGACCAGGAGCGGGGTGGTGTCCGGAGACCCCAGCCCCTAGAAGTGGAGGTTCTTCCAGTCGGCCGAGCAGCGGTGCCTGCGGGGGGCGCGCCGGGAGCACAGCAGGGCGGGCCGGCAGGGGCAGGCGTGGAGCCGGCGTCTCCCGGAGTAGGGGACCTGGGTGGGGGGGGCGGGCAGGAGAGGAAGGACGAACGACACTGTCACCCAGGGACAGGGGCCTCCAGCCCCGGCCTGCGCCCCAGCACCCCTGCCCCAGTGCCATCACGACTGGGAGAGGGGAGGGAACGGGGGTGCAGGCAGCTAAGCCCCAGGCCACAATCTCACAGCTGATCTGTGGAGAGAACCCAGGGAAGCTGGTTCCCGAGATCACGGACCAGCCACAGCACTAGGCTGTCCATGCCCCCCCCACAACCCCGACACCCCACCAGCCGCCAGCACTACTTCCCTCGCTCTCCCTCCCAGGTGTGCGCACGCGTGCGTGCACACACACACACACACACACACACACTCACACTCACTCCTTGACGGAACATCCCTTACCATTCACCCATCACACGCCACAGTGGGCCCTGGGGACGCAGCCGGCCAGGACGGACACTGCTCCACCCTGTGGTCACTGCCCAGAGCAGAGCTGAGCCCTGAGGTCCTCAGGGAGTTGGGGGGGGGAGCCATTATGGCCACACTGCCCGGCTCCGATCCCAGGCTGGCCCCTTCCCAGCTTTGTGACAGCTGGCGAGTGATTGAGCCTCTCCGGGCCTCGACTTTACCATCAGTAAAATGGGTTCATACCAGGGCCCAACACGTAGGGGTGGAAAGAGGCTGAAACTCGTACGAAGCACTTAGTAGGGAGCGTGGCTCCGGTCCCGGCTCCGCCCCCCGGGCCCCGGGCCCTGAGCGAGTTGGCGCAGTACCTTGTGGCTGCCAGGATGGCACGCCTCTCCTTCCCGCCCCAGTGGGGTGCACACCCGCAGGCCTCGGAGCCACAGGCTGACGGCGCAGCACGTGCCCGGCCCACACTGGGCGTCCCGCTCACAGGCCTGCAGGGGGGCGGAGGAGGCAAAGGGGGTCGTGAGGGCTCCTGAGTGCCCCCCAAAGGAAACCAGAAGCGAAAAGCACACCCCCAAACCCTAAGGGATGCTGAGAGCAGTATCCCCACCCCACAGGGTCGCTGTCCCCCTCTGCAGGAAGGACCAGGACGCCTGAGCTACGGACGGTGGCAGTCGGGGTGCAGAGGAGAGGGTAGCAGGACGCGGCCCTTCCTGGGAGTCAGAAGGGGGCGGCAGGTGGAGAGTGGAGGGAGGCCGGCAGGCCCGGCTTGCCCTCATCTCCTTGTTCTACCCACGCGTGCGTGTCCGCCCATCCGTCCGTCCGTCACGCATTTCCTCTCCCCGAGGTCCCTCCCTCCCTGTGCTCTTCCAAGGGTCCACTTGGAGGACAGTTCCCGCCTGTCTCACACCTGCCTGCTGCCCCCTGGTGTCAGAGCTCACAGGGTGGCCTGGGCCTGGGGTCACCCTGCCGCCCCCCCCCTCCACCCCTGGGTGGGGTGACCAGACTTCTCCCTGTGACTCGCCCTCCCCGATGTGCGCAGCCCGCAGGAGGGCAGCACCGGGCTCACACCACTGGGTGCGGTTCTGCCCCAACAGCCACACGCAGAGCTGCCTCTCCCGCTGGGCCTGCCCGGCTCGGCTCTGGCCTCCCCCAGGAGAAGACGGGGCCCCCTTTCCCGAGCGCAAAACCAACCCGAGGCCGGAGTCGCTGGGCACGGCTCTATGTTCCCCTCGTCCCGGGAAAGCTGGAGGTGGCGGAAATAAGAGTGAATTTCCAGCCCCTTTTTCCCTACCGGCTTCTCTCTGGAAAGCTCTGGGGTCAACTATGACTTCCCACGCCGAAGCCGGTGTGGCTCAGTGGGTAGAGCGTCGGCCTGCGGACTGGAGGGTCCCCGGTTCGATTCCGGTCAAGGGCATGTGCCTTGGTGGCGGGCACATTCCCAGTAAGGGGTGTGCAGGAGGCGGCTGATGGATGTCTCTCTCTCATCGATGTTTCTAGCTCTCTATCCCTCTCCCTTCCTCTCTGTAAAAAATCAATAAAAATGTATTTAAAAAAACAACAACAAACTATGACTTCCCGCTGCCAGGAGCGTGGCCCCCCACTAGCACAGCTGGTGCCCCCGAGAGGGAGACACCCGCTTCCGAGAGACCGCACCACCGAGTTAGTTGCACACGAGCGTGTGCAGAGCCCGTGCCCACCCCCCGCCCCACCCCCAGCCTCTGCCGCGACCCATTTCTCCGGCTCTCACGCTGGCTTTCGGGTGACTCAGCCAAGTGAGGGGCCCCCCGTGTTCCCATCGGCCGGGCACAGAGTGGAAAGAGAAAGGCTCAGGGAGAGCTCGGTTCAGGGCAGAGAGAATGCGGGGGACGGTGCCCGGTGCCCGGTGGATGCTGTTCAGGGCGCTGCCTTTAAGGCCACCAACCAGCTCGACCAGACCGAACGGGAAAACCCAAACGGACGCTGAGGGTGAGTCAGAAGAGGCCCGTCGTTCCCCTAGAGGTCATTGCCCCAAACGGGGGCCTCATTTCACCCGCGTCCCCAACTTGACCTGCTCCCTGCCCCCCACCACCACCCCGAGTCCCAGGAAGCAGGCCGCAGTCACCACGCAGCTCCGCTCCAGCAGCGCCGCTCAGCGGGCGAGGGCTGGCTCCTGGGGAAATGGCCTGGGAGGTGGCCGGTCCCTTCCCCTCGGCCCACTGCCCTCCCACGCCCCCCTCCCCTCCCCTGTCCCCCCAGGCTCCCCCCCCCCCCCCAGGGCAACGCCAGCCCACTCACCCCGGTGATCACGGCGCCCTCGGTCGCGGTCACCAGGAGCAGCAGGACCCAGAGCCGAGCGGCGCCCCGCATGGTCGCAGGCCGTGAAGCCGAACGCGGGCCACGCCGCTGCCTCTGGCTTCCTGCCGCTCAGCCTGGTCCCGGGCGCCCCGCCCCGCCCCCTCCTCCCGGATTCCCACTGTGCGACCCTATAAATATCCGTGTCGCCGCCTCTCTTCCCTTCCCCGTCACCCCGCTCCTCAGAGGAGCTCAGACGCGAAGATGAGACCTGAATCCCTAATGACATCGAGTCGCCATCAAAACCCACGGCAACGACAGCGGCTCTGAGCCTCCCCAGCAGCGGCGACGCAGGTGGCCGCAGGCGGGCGGTCACCCAGGGGGTGCGCCGGGGCCTCTCGGTGTCACCATAGCAGTGGTAGCGTCAGGCTGGGCGAGTCCCCATCCCTCTGCCCAGCATTTATCCGCTGACCGGGTCTGACGGCCACTCTTTCAGAGGTCCCACGCGTGGCCCTGGAAATGGGGCATGAACAAAACCGGGTGGTTCCCTGTGTCCTGGTCACGTGGGTCGTTGATAAGCAAATAGATTCACAACAACACGGCTGGGGGAGCTGAGGGCTGTGAAGAATGAAGTCGGGGCCAAAGCCGGTGTGGCTCAGCGGATAGAGCGTCGGCCTGCGGACTGAAGGGTCCCAGGTTCCATTCCAGTCAAGGGCACGTAACTTGGCGGCGGGGACATCCCCAGTGTGGGGCGTGCGGTAGGCAGCTGATGGATGTCTCTCTCTCATTGATGTTTCTAACTCTCGATCCCTCTCCCTTCCTCTCTGTGAAAGATCAATAAAATATATATATATTTAAAAAAAAGAATGAAGTCAGGGAAGACGACAGAGCATGGTCGTGGGCGACACCTTCGACGGCTGAGGTCTGTCTGAGGAGCCACTCGCACAGGCCCGGTGACGAGTGATACGTAGGCACTTACCCGTATTTCCCGGCGTCTAAGACGACTTTTTAACCCAGGAAAATCTTCTCAAAAGTCAGGGGGTCGTCTTATAGGCCGGGTGTTGTCTTATAGGGCGGGTATATCCCAAACTCTATATGTTAACTGGAAAAGTTGGGGGTCGTCTTAGACGCCGGGAAATGCGGTACATCCCCGGAGGGAGGAGAAAGCCGGTGAGAGGTGCTGGGCGAAGGGCCTGGCCTCCGCTTCCCTGCTCAGTTCATGCCAATGCCACCGTTTCCCAGGACTCTGTGTGTGTGTGTGTGTGTGTACATGTGTGTGCATGTGTGTACATGTGTGTGCGTGGTGAACAAGGGCCACTCTCGTGGGCCCCCGGCAGACACTGACCTGCCCAGCTCTGCTCACAGGCCTTGGCTGGTTCCTGCTTCTCTCCTTCATCTTGCGCCTCCTTCCTCTCCTTCCCTGCGCAGGAAGCTTCTAGAAAGACAGAGGGCCATCCTCTTCCTCTCCCTCCTCACCCCCTCGGGCTCCCTCTGCCCCACCATGCCCAGGAAACCGCTCTCTCTGCCTCGCCCTTGACCTTCTCAATGCCAATGACCACGTGTCACTTCCCAGCAGACACCTGCTTTTCCTCTACTTCCTTCCCCTTTAACTCCGTGCCATCACTTCGAAGCTCCTCCCCCTCCTCGGGCTCCTCCTGGGGGTCCCCCCTGCCCTCTCGATCCCTTCAACAAACCGTTCCCCAGGGTGACACACCCAGTCCTCTCCTCTCCCACCACCTGCACCCACCAATGAACTCCAGGCCACCTAAACGCGATGACCCCAGATCTGTGTCCCCACGCAGGTACCCCAGGCTCCTAGCCCCCACAACCAACAGCCCCGTGCCGGCCACAAGCTGATCCCCGCAGGCCCCCGCCATGCACATTCCCCTTCCTCTACCCTCTTCTCACCTTCACCCTTACATCCCCTCATACTGCCCTGGGTTCTTCGTTGCAAAACAGCAGAATCCAGCCTGGCTGGCCCACGCAGGAGAGGGACGAAGAAAGACCGTGACGCAGACCATTGGATTGTGCAGAGTCTGGAGGAACGGGATGGAGCTGAGGTTCCGACCACCGTGCCCGGAGCCTCTCCACGGAATTGCCCATCGAGGAGAGGGCTCCCCCGGCCGGATCTGTGGGTGCCGCCCAGGCCCCCCCGTGGAGCCCGGTTCTCCACGTTGCTTCATCGCTGCGGAAGGCACACGCCTGCACCCGTCTGCGTGTCCCGCCTGCAAGGGCCCTGGGTGAGACTGACTCCCACTGGATCCGGGAGGAGGCCCAGTTCCTCAGGCAGCTGCGGCGATGGGTCATGGCTCTCAGAGGCCGGACTGGGAGCTCCCTGGTTCCTGAATGGCCGGCCTTCCTTCCTCATGGAATCCCGTCACTGGGACACCCTCTCCCCCGGAGCTCAGACTCACCCCTTCCGTCTTCACCAGCACTGCCCGTTCACAGCTGCCTGGCTGCGAGATTGACAGAACGATTTCCTCTGTCACCTGCCCCCCATCCACCAGCCTCCAGGTCCCGCTGTGGGGACCCCTCCGCCAGGGAGAAGGGAGCCAGTGCCTGAATGCTGCACTTAGAGAGACCACTTATTGGCATCCCTGCCCCCTCTCCCTGCTCCCCCCTCCTGCTTGCTGGAATTGTCCCTCAAGTAAACCACCAGCCACCGAGACTTTGCCTCGGGCTCTGCTTCCGGAGACACCCAAGCCAAGATGTCACTCAGCGTCTTGGGACTTCATGTCCCTCTGCCACAAAATAAGAGGCTTTCTGGCGCTGTGTCCCTGGGACTGTCCTGCAGGAAGAGGACCACCCTGGCCAGTGAGCCCCAGCCCAGGGCGCCGCACCTGTCTCGCCAGCAGAGGGCGCGCACCTGTCCCCCAGACCAGCCTCAGCTGTCACAGGCTGGCGTCCACCCGAGGTCACTTTTCAGGACTTGTGCTTTGACTGGTTCCAGAAAGGAGAGCCGGTCCTCCCCTCCAGGGACGCACAGGGAGTCTCCGTCCGGCTGGTTATGGGATCAAGTGGTAAAGAAGCACGAGGTGAGTGCGTGCCGTTGGCTGGACATTTTCAATACATTTCGGGACCTTCCTGTCTGGGACGGATTCTTCCTTCCACCAGAGGATTCCCGGGCACCAGAAATCCCTCTGGTTCCTTCACTTGCTGGTTCCCCCGAGAATGTCAAAGCCGCCCCCTCCATGGGAACCCAGCAATGTCTCTGAAGTGGCCAAGGCTGTAACCGGGGCGGGGCGGGGAGCTCCCAGACCAGAGGGCTCCGCCTCGTGAAGTCTAAGGAGTCCTGGCTGAGCCGGAAGGCGCCAGGTTCCGAGGGCAAGGAGGCCCGTTCCAATCGAGGTAACACACAGAGGGTTTCTTCACAAAGGTGGGGCATGGCCTAGGGTGGGCACAAGGGCCAGGGCAGCTGAAACCGGTTTGGCTCAGTGGATAGAGTGTCGGCCTGCAGACTGAAAGGTCCCAGGTTTGAGGGCATGTAACTTGGTTGTGGGCACATCCCCAGTAGGGGGCATGCAAGAGGCGGCTGATCAATGTCTCTCTCTCATTGATATTTCTAACTCTCTATCCTTCTTCCTTCCCCTCTGTAAAAAATCAATAAAATATATTTAAAAAAAAAAAAAAAAAAAACAAGGGCCAGTGCAGGAACCTGGGGTCCAAAACAGCAGAGCGGAGGAGATTCTAGGATCCAGGCTCAGAGACGGGACCAGGAGGAGAGTGTCCAGTTGAGAGGGGTCTCTCCAGAGGAGCGGTGACCCTTTGGCTGAGGGACGCCAGCCAGGTGAGCTGGCTGGGCACACGCCAGAGGCGTGAGTGTCTCGTCTCCCTGCCCTCCTTTCCCGCGTCTCCTGAAAGGGCCCCACCAGCCACGCCCAGGGGAGAGCAATCAGCACAGGCCCCCACCCCAACCCCACATCCCCGGGTGCCTTCCCTCCGGCAGCCTCCCGGACACAGCCTGGCAGAGAGGAGGGCGGGCCTGGGAAACACGGGGAGGGAAATTTCAGGGTGGCAGACCTGCGGGAGCCGCCCCCCCAGCCAGGGCTCCCCAGAGGGAAGGAGCGCATTCCCAGGGTGCGGACTGAGCCAGGCAATCACGGGAAGCGGCCGGGGGAGTACTCACAGCTGAGGACAACTCCGAGCCGGTTTCCCACCGGATCCGGCGCGGCCTCCTGCCTGCCCCCCCGAGCCCGGCCTCCAGCCTCGCGCATCCCTCTCTTCGCACCGAGGGGCAGGCAGTCCTTCCCCGGCGGAGGCTGCGGAGCATGCGGTGGCGGCTTCCCCGGGGTTCTTTAATCCGCGCGCTCTGCGCGTTTGAAATTTCTCATTAAAATAAATAAAGGCAATTAAATTAAATTAAAAACCATTCTCTTCCTGGCAGATGGGCTCACGCAGTGAGCTGACCGCCGGGTGTTGGTGACTCCAGCATCAGGACACATACTACTTCCTTTTCTTCTCCCCCTTCCCCCCACACGCAGGATTTAATGACTAAACAGGTCTTTTCTTGGGGAACGAGATCAGCAGGTTTGGGGCGGCAGCTGGATGCTATAAGGCAGGAGGCCCCTGGGAAGCAGGAGGGCCAGGGGACAATGGCGAGGGCACAGGCCCGCTGTGCTGCACAGCGACAGGGCTCTGCCCTCCCAAGACCTCGGGAGACAGGCACCCCAGGCCCCCTCCCCCCAAGCCAGTGGTTCTCAACCTTTCTAATGCTGCGACCCCTTAATGCAGTTTCTCATGTGGTGGTGACCCCCAACCAAAAAATTATTTTCGTTGCTACTTCATAACTGTCATTTTGCTACTGTTATAAATCGTAATGTAAATATCTGTGTTTTTCGATGGCTTTAGGCAACCCTTGTGTTTTGGTCGTTCGACCCCCCGCCGGGGTCGTGACCCACAGGTTGAGAACCGCTGCGCCCAGCTGTCCTGCCGGAGGTAGGAAGACCCAGGCCGGGTTAGGAACTGGCAGGAATGGGGCTGCCTGTGATCATGGGAGAGAGACACATCTCGTCTCAAACCCAAAACCGGTGGGGCCAGACAGAGACCCCGCGGCCTTCCTCCATCCACCCCACCTTCCCAGCAGCCCAGTCCCTCCCCCCCACCCCGTGATGATAAACAAACCCAGGAAAGGCTAGGGTTCTCCTCCGCCCCGTCACAGCGGACCGACTGGCAGAGCTGCCCAGAGACCCGGGTGGCTTCTGAAGAGCCACCGCTGGGCTCGGTGGGAAAAGGCAAAATGCTGACCGGTGGGACGGGGTGGCCCTCGAGCTGTGTGTGTGCTCACCACCCGCTGCCACAGGAAATGTCGAGGAGACGACCACCACAGGCTCGGGGTCCGGGGGGAGTTCCACCTCCAGGGGAGAGGGGGGACCAGGCTGTGTCTGCCTCCACCACAGAAGTGAACTGCCAGAAGCCAGATCCAGCATGTCATAACAGCCAGAGTTTCATCAAAAGGTTGATGGAGCCGAAACCGGTGTGGCTCAGTGGATGGAGCGTCGGCCTGCGGACTGAAAGGTCTCGGGTTTGATTTCGGTCAAGGGCATGTATCTTGGTTGTGGGCACATCTCCAGTGGGGGGCATGCAGGAGGCGGCTGGTCGATGTCTCTCTCTCATCGATGTTTCTGACTCTCTATCCCTATCCCTTCCTCTCTCTAAAAATAATAAAATCAATAAAAATATATATTAAAAAAAAAAGGTTGATAGGACTTGCGGTCTCAACAAGGGCTGAGTCACATATGTTATTGCCTGTTGGGAATGGCTAAAGGCATTTCCCCAAACCTGAAAAGGATACATAAATTGACTGTGTACTGCCAGACAGCTCAGGGCATCTTAATCTACATTTTATTGCCTCCTCCTGGCCAAATACCTGAACAGCCCATAGGTAATTCTTACATTGTGACAATGGATTCTGTATAGTAGCCCTACCCTTTGATGTGTGTATCTACCTCGCAGTAGGACCAATTGTGTTAATAAAAAGCAAGGGGTCCTGAGACGAGGAGAACTTAGTTCCTTCAGCTAAGTCTTCTCTGACTCCCTAAACGCCTTCCAAAATTATGTTTTGTCTCTGGACTCTTCTTTAATTTACGCACAGCCCTTCTCCAGATTTCTGAACCCTTCTAGATGTTGGATCAAGACCACCGGCGTTAGTGAACTCTAGCGATGACTCCAGCCTCGGGCCAGGTGGCCGGGTCACCCAGAATCCTCTCTGTGAGAGCTATGGTTGTGGATGATGGGAACAGGGTTACAACCCGCCATGCTTCTCCCTCCCTACTGTTCACGGAATTAGCTGCTTTTTAAAAAACCTTTTGGCAAAGAAGCCAGGGCTGAACCCTGGAGACCTTGCCTCCTGGGGTGCCATTTCTTTCTAGGGGGGGTCCCCCCACCCGGCCTCCTGGGCAGAGGCTGTGACACATCCACAGGCCGAGCACCTGAGGCCTCGAGGTCGCAAGGTCACTGGTTCCCACTAAACATCACTTTGAACATTGTTCCCCAAAGGCCACTCGGCCTTGGGGAGCATCCTCCTGGGAAGGATTCTCTATCCTGGATGAGCAGCCTCTCCCCTCCCCCCCCCACCTCTCTCTTTCTCCCTCTCTCTCGGGGATGAGCTTTGACCGCGCTAACAGGCCCGCCCTGAATAGACGTGGGTACGTTCACAGACAAAGGGGGCATGTGCCCCGTACACAGCCAGTCGCTTGGGGACAAACCAGCTCCGTGGGCTGGAAAGGATGTCAGCGCGCCCCCGCCCCCCAAAAGAAGGCCTGGGACGGACACAAAAGAAAACCGAGGTGGGCAGAACCGCGGGGATGGGAGAGCTAAGGCGCCTGGGCCTGGAGCTCGCCTCTGCAGTGGGGGGAGAGGTCACCATCCACTGCCAGGGGAACGCTGGGAACAGGAGAGAACGGGCACTGAGATTCCGTTTCTCCGCTTCGCCCTGAGTGTGCGCACGCTCACTCCGCGAGAAGGAGGTTGAAAAGAACGGAGCTAGGACGCCAGGAGGACTTGCTAAACAGCCTGGGTTCGGGGCTGTTGGTTTTGGTGGTTCGTCTGTCTTCCTACGTTGGGGCCTTTTCAAAGCTTTCTCTTGGAGCAGGCATTCTTTTCGGTCCCAGGAAACAAAATAAATGTAACTGTTCAACCATTATAAAAAAGGGGGGGAGAGGGGAAATGAGCAAAGGATTTGAGGCTGGGGATCACTTAGAATTAGGCCCAGCTAGAGCCTCCGTCTCTCCTCTGGCTGGTGCCCTCGGAAAAGCGACCTCTCTGCCCCGTGGCACCTGGGTCCTCTCCCTCCATCGCCAGGACACGCGTAGGCCAAGGCCAGGCCTTTGCCTGGGGGGTGGTGCGCGCATGCTCGGAGCCAGGGTGCTGAGCAGCCTGCAGCAGACGGCTGTGGCGCCGGGAGGAGATGTTTGGTTTCTCCTGCTGAAACTGAGGGCGCAGAGGGGACAGGAGACGGCACCGCTGGGAGGCGCCCACACTGGCCGCCCAAGTGCCCAGAAGCGCCTCCCACCCAGGCGCAGGGAGTGGGGAACACCCAGCACCCCCAGGAACTCCAGTCAGTGGGATGCGGCCCCACGGGTGGCCGGGACTGACGTGGGAGGGGGCGGGGAGATGGGTTCGCCTACCAGGTGGTGAGACCCACCGTGGAGGGACACAGAGGGACGCTGGGATGGATGGAGCGTGGATGGCTCCAAAGGCTTTGGGGGACATTGCACCCCGGGGGAAACGTAATGGCAACAGGCAGCGCCCGCAGGAGCCAGCCTGGCCCAGTCGGGCCGTGTGGCCCTCGCTTCAAAGCACGGAGCTAATTCCCGCCAGAGCTCCCCACGGGGACCCTCTGCCACCTTCCCCCCCGACTCTCCTGGAGCCTCCATCCTAGGGAAAAGGAGAGGAGAGCGGAGCTGTCAGGAAATTAATTGAAAGCAGCAACCAGAGCTTCGAAAGCGTAAAAGACAATAACTCGCTCCTTTCTCGAGGGCAGACTTGGCGTCGGCGAGCTGTCCCTGGGGCCTGCTAACCGCCCCCCTCCCACCCAGATGCTCCCCCACCAGCGGCCAACAGCTGGCCCCTCTCTAAGAAAGCCACGAGTCAGTCCGTCCTCAGGCCCCGGCCCGGGCCCCAGGGGTCACAAGGCATCGAGAGCGGCTCTTTCCAGAAAAGCCAGCAGGACGCTGCTTCTGAGTGTGCGCGACGGGCCTGCCAGAGGCTCTTCGCTTCTTTCTCCTGTGTCTGCAGACCTGAGTCTGAGGAGGTCCTCTCGGTGTGGCTGGTTGGACCCAAGGGGAAGCCCAGCTTTTGGAGCCGGAAGGAAATGGAATGAGAGAGCACACCTGGTGCCCAGCACAGAGCCCCAGGGCCTGGGGACAAGCTCCCCGTCTGAGGGGTGAGAACAGCTGGAAATCCCAGGACTGGGTCGTGCTCACACTCACCGTGGGAAGCCTGGCCCGCCTGCCCGCTGCTCCTCCCTGGCCCCAGCGCCTCGCCCTCCTGTCCCTTCCATTCAAACAAAGAGAGGCGGCAAAGAACAGCAAGACGGAGCGCCTGCCCACAAGGGACCAATTAGGGAAAGCAAGGACTTAAATGACTGTGATGTTAAAAAGGATACTAACCATCCCCGTCCTGGAAATCAGGCCACGGGAGGGCTCTGACGTCAGTCACCATTGTCTCCCAGGCCCACCCAAGGACCGAGAAGGGGACCCCGTGGGGAGTGGTGGGGAGTGTGTCTCTGGGCCTGGCGGCTCCCCGTTCATTCGGACTCCGCGAAGTTACAGCGCGACCCGGATGGAGATCCAGTGCAGTAAAGACAGACGCCATGTAGACCCAACAGACCACGTAACACCGGAGAAGGATCAGCTAATGGCCCTGCAGGACATGAAGCAGCTTTGTTCTATGTTTTTAATGGTGGTAAAACACACATATCGTGACGTTTTTCTGCCGTAACAGTTTCTAAGGGTCCAGGTCAGTGGCGTTAAGCACATCCACGCTGTCGCGCAACCCACCATTCCACTTCCCGTCCCTGAGAGGCTGGCTCTCTAGGTACCTCACGTACATGGAGTCACGCCTGTCGTGTCTTTCTGACTGCTTCCTTTCACTGAGCGCGATGTCCTTTCAGTTCATCCGTGACGTAGCATGTGTCCGAATGTCCCCCCTTTGTTAAGGCTGAGTCATATGCCGAGGTGGGCCTGTCCCCTGTTTGGCTGAGCCATTCAGCTATGGATGGACACTTGAGTTGTGTCCACTTTTTGGCTACGGCGGACAAGGTCGCTATACAGATAGGCGTACAAATATCTCCTGGGACACTGATGTCCCTTCTTTTGGATCCATACCCGCAGGTGGAATTGCTGGGTGCTACAATTCTGTTTCATTTTGGGAGGCGTCACCCTACCATCTCCCATCGCAGCCTAACCGTTTTCCATCCCCACAACAGTGCACACGGGTTCCGATTCCTCCAGGTCCCCCCTCCCACACTTGTGATTATTTACTTTACTGACCATAACGGGGATGAGGTGGCATCTCACTGTGGTCTTCACCTGCATTTCTCTGAGATGAGTGACGGGGAGCATCTTTTTATACGCTTCCTGGCCATTTATGTATCTTCTCTGGGGAAATGGATATTCCAGTTCTCTGCCCATTTTTTTTTTTTAATCAGGTTGTTCAACGTTTTTGTTGTTGGCTTGTAGGGGCTCTTTATATATTCTGAACACGAACCCTTTACCAGACACATGATTTGTGAAGGTGTTCCTTCATCCCGTTGGCTGTCTTTTCTCTCTGTTCATAGTATCCTGGGTTAAGAGTTTTTAATGTTGGCTGAAACCGGTTTGGCTCAGTGGATAGAGCATCGGCCTGCAGACTGAGAGGTCCCAGGTTCGATTTCTGGTTAAGGGCATGTACCTTGGTTGCGGGCACATCCCCAGTGGGGGGTGTGCAGGAGGCAGCTGGTTGATGTTTCTCTCTCTTTGATGTTTCTAACTCTCTATCCCTCTCCCTTCCTCTCTGTAAAAAAAAAAAAATCAATAAAATATATTTAAAAATAAAAATAAAATGAGATGATTTGGCCCAGCCGGCACAGCTCAGTGGTTGCACTGTGACTTATGAACCAGGAGGTCACCGCTTGATTCCCAGTCAGGGCACATGCCTGGGTTGCAGGCTCGATCCCCAGTAGGGGGCAGGAGGCAGCGAGTCAATAATTCTCTCATCATTAATGTTTTTGTCTCTCTCCTTCTCTCCCTTCCTCTCTGAAATCAATTTTTAAAAAATGTTTTTTGTTTAAAGAGATGATTCGTGTGAATGGATACAATTGGTAAAACTTTCATCTTTTTAAAAAATATATTTTTTATTGATTTTTTTTTTTACAGAGAGGAAGGGAGAGGGATAGAGAGGTAGAAACATCGATGAGAGAGAAACATCCATCAGCCACCTCCTGCACGCCCCCCCACTAGGGATGTGCCTGCAACTCAGGTACATGCCCCTGACCGGAATTGAACCTGGGACCTTTCAGTCTGCAGGCTGACGCTCTATCCACTGAGCCAAGCCGATTTCAGCTAAAATTTTCATCTTTAAACTCAAGAGTAAGTCAATGTTCTTGAGTGAGAAACGGGCCAAGTTTGTAGACATTGAAACTCAGGCCTCTGGAGGTGACACCCACAGCAGTCCATCGGGAGCCTGTCCCCGCCCCGCCGCTGCTGACACCTGTGACTGCCAGCCTCTCCCGGTCCCCTGGGAGCTGGCATGCCGCGTGGAGGATGGGTGCGGAGGGTCAGTCTCCTCCGAGGTCCCGCAGAGCCTCCTCTGATAGAACAGCCCCGGAGAGAGCGCCCTTCTGAGAGCGGGAGGCCTTTCTGACTGCCCGCCACGGGGGCGACAGACAACACCTCAAATTCTGAAAAGGCCGAACCCCGAGGGGGTGGTGTTTCCCTTTTTATCCTCCTGCCCCTCCTGATAGTCTTTTCCCAGAGGCAGCTCCCGCCCTCACCCCCCACCCCTCCTCAAAATCTGGTGCCTGAAAAGGCAGCGCTGGCCGAAACCGGTGTGGCTCCGTGGATAGAGCGTCAGCCTGCAGACTGAAAGGTCCCGGGTTCGATTCCGGTCAAGGGCATGTACCTTGGTTGCAGACACATCCCCAGTGGGGGGCGTGCAGGAGGCGGCTGATCAATGTTTCTCATCGATGTTTCTAGCTCTCTATCCCTCTCCCTTCCTCTCTGTAAAAACTCAATAATAATAATAATAATAATAATAATAATAATAAAGGCAGCGCTGGCCAGGCTGGGGAGCTCCAGACACACAGGTTGTTCCCGGTCAGGCCCTTCCCTCATCCAGAACCAACCTGGGTTTTTCCATGATCTCTAGCTTAGTCACTTTCACCACGCACGCACGCACGCGCGGGCCTGAGGGCGTTCTGCCCCATTTGCTGTGGCTCCTGGCACAGGAGCTGGCCAGCCAGGAGGGAGAAGCAAGAAACGGCCCTGCGAGCCAGCGAGGCCGCCGCCACAGGAAGCTGGCGGACAGGCGGGCACTGAGCAGCTCTCCAATGCCACGTCTACCCTCAGGCAGAAGAGAGGGCGCTACCCTCCCTCTGCCAGGGAGAGGCTGGTGCCCGGTGGCTTTCGGGTGGGGCAAGGGGCTGGGGAGCCGACTTCAGAGCATCTCCTGGAGCCAAGCAAAGCGAGCCAGAAGCCCCGCGTGGGAGACACGGGACGCTCCACAAGGCCTCTGCCACGTTCGGGGCGCGCTCCAAACCCACACGCACAGACACACAGCACCTCCTCCGACTGCAGCCTGGCACGCGACCCAGGCCCAGTGCTCGCACTTACCCGCGGGACTGCCATCCCAGCGAGGCTCTGGGGAAATTCCACACTGCCGGCTGAGGCACAGCCGAGCCCGGGGCAGGGTGGGTGGCAGGACGGGCTCCTGCTGCTGTAGCCACATGGGTGGCGCTGCAGGCCCGGTGGGCGCCGTCCAGCTGGTGGTGGTGGTGGCGGCCGCTGGATGTTTTCCTGCTGGGGGCGTGGGGCTTGGTCACTGGAGGTTTAGACTGAGTTCTCCAGACCCCCTGCCCCCACCAATCTGGGTAGCCATGAGCTCCCCAGTGTCTTTTGCAAAACCCCTTTCCTAGTTGGTGCAGAGGTAGCTTCCATTGGGGGCATTAAAAACCCTCAGTGGCCGAAACCGGTTTGGCTCAGTGGGCAGAGTGTCGGCCTGCAGACTGAAAGGTCCTGGGTTCCATTCCGGTCAAGGGCATGTACCTTGGTTGCGGACACACACATACACATGGCGCAAAAGCACATCAGTGCACACGCCTGCCTCTCCCCCCCATGCCAACACAGGGAATTCTTCTGCCTGCATTTCAAGCACTTCTTTGATTTGCCTAATTCCGGGGCCAGTCAATCCTCGCATTAAGGCTGATGTGCCGGGTGCTGCAGACAGCCTGATTAAGAACGAGGTCTTTTATCAGCGCCTTGAAATTTTCTTTTCCCTGGTCTACATTTTTTTATGCTGGGCCCATCATTTTTTTTTAATTATTATTACTCATGAGGGCTTCGTCATGTCTGATGGCATTTACCCTCGGCAGCAGAATGAAGGCAGCGGCAGGAACGAGGCCTCTTGCGCTGGAACCTCTCCAGCCAGCCCGGAGCGGCCTCCGGTACGTTTGGCTTGGGTCTCCCAGAACCGGGCGTGGCTGGAAACTCTCGGAGACAGTGCCAACCCCACCCACTGCCATTGAGGGACAGCCCAGCTCACTGCTTAGGGAGGCTCAGGGCAGAGAGGCCGGCGGCCTGTGCTCCCACTCTCTCCCTCTCCACACACTCAGCGAGGCACAGCCGAGTCGGGGGCAGGGTGGTTTGGCTCAGTGGATAGAGCGTCAGCCTCGGGACTGAAAGGTCCCAGGTTCGACTGGTCAAAGGCATGTACCTTGGTTGCTGGCACATCCCCAGTGGGGGGTGTGCAGGAGGTGGCTGATCGACGTCTCTCTCTCATCGATGTTTCTAACTCTCTATCCCTCTCCCTTCCTCTCTGTGAAAAATCAATATATATATTTTAAAAGAAAAAAGAAAAGAAAACATACAAAATTGCAGTGCAATACCCTGGCCAGGGTGGCTCAGCGTGTGGTTGCCATCCCATGCACTGAAAGCTTGCAGGTTCCATTCCCAGTCAGGGCACATACCCAAGGTCTGGGCTCCATTCCTGTAGGGGGTGGGGAGACCGAGGGGAGGGTGTACAGGAGGCAGCCAATCGAAGGTTCACTCTCACATCGATGTTTCTCTTCCCCCCTCTCCCTTCCTCTCTCTAAAAATCAATGAAGATGTATTTTTAATCACAGTGCAAGGAGGTAAGTGCTCCAACATGGTCGTCATGGGACTTACCCAGAAACGGTTATCAGCACTCAAAATTGAGACTCAAGAATCATCAAACAGCCCTGGCTGGTTTGGCTCCGTGGAGAGAGCATCCGCCTGCAGACTGAAGGGTCCCAGGTTTGATCCTGGTCAAGGGCACATGCTCAGGTTGCAGGCTCGATCCCCAGGAAGGGGTGTGCAGGAGGCATCCAATGAATGATTCTCTCTCATCATTGATGTTTCTCTCTCCCTCTCCCTTCCTCTTTGAAATAAAAAATATATATATTTAAAAATATATAAAATAAAATCCTAAAAGTGACTCACATATTTTTATTGGACGTCACTGCCCTGGAGGTTAAAAAGCCAGTTGGGGCCGAGACCGATTTGGCTCAGTGGATAGAGCGTCGGCCTGCGGACTGAAAGGTCCCGGGTTTGATTCCGGTCGGGGGCATGTACCTTGCTTTCGGGCACATCTCCACTGTGGGGCGTGCAGGAGGCGGCTGATTGATGTCTCTCTCTCATCGATGTTTCTGACTTTCTCTCTCTCTCCCTTCCTCTCTGTAAAAAATCAATAAAATATATTTTAAAAAATAAATAAATAAAAGCCAGCTGGGAAGCACTAGCCCAGCCAAGCGCTACCTGGGACCACAAGGGGGCAGTACTGCAGCGCTGAGCTGCCTGGGGCAGGAGGTTTGCGGGAGGCAGAACATTTGTTCTAATGCTTTTAAAGATAGTTTTAAACTGCTTTTTCTAAAGTTGTAAATGGCCCATATTATGCTATCCCCGAGTTCAATAATAAAAAATAAGAAGCATAAATAGCCATTTCTCTAGGAGTTCCAAACTCCTGAATTACAACAATATTCCGGGCTGGAATTGTAATGACGCTGCAAGTCTCACTATCACAGCTAGGGAAGAGCTACGGGCACAACTCTAAGCGCCCCAACTGCACATTGAGGGGCTGGTGACATGAATGGAGCTACAGCTATAATATGGAATGTTTTGTAAGTATACAAAGGATGTACGTGAATTATTGTTAACATGGAAATGCATAAAATTCTGTGAAAAAGCCCAGCGGCAGAATTGTATGCTCCGTGTGTATGTGAATTGTAAAACTGAAAAGAAAATTAAAACATTAAAAGCATGCACTGGCAGAGGATGGGCTGAACGGACAACTGTCCAGGACATTAACAATCACCTCTGGACAGACTACGGGTGGCCTTCCTTCCTTATTTTTACAACTGCTTTATAATTAATTTTTTAAAAAATATATTTTATTGATCCTTCACAGAGAGGGACAGAGAGCTAGAAACATCGATGAGAGAGAGAGACATCAATCAGCTGCCTCCCACTGGGGATGTGCCCGCAACCAAGGTCCATGCCCCTGACCGGAATCGAACCTGGGACTCTTCAGTCCGCAGACCGACGCTCCATCCACTGAGCCCAACCGGCCTCGGCGATAGAATTAATTTTTAAAGTGATTTTTTAAGTCATCCTACCCATTCTTCTTTTCTTTTTTTTTAAATATTTAATATTTTTATGGATTTTTTACAGAGAGGAAGGGAGAGGGATAGAAAGTTAGAAACATCGATGAGAGAGAGAGAGACATTGATCAGCTGCCTTCTGCACACCCTCTACTGCCACCAAGATACATGCCCTTAACCGGAATCGAACCTGGGACCTTTCGGTCCGCAGGCCGACGCTCTATCCACTGAGCCACACTGGTTTGGGCCCCATTCTTCTTCTCTAATGCCGCTGTCTCTCCCAATCTGCCCTGAGCCTTTTTTTGCTAAAGAAAGAACCAGTGTCAATGTTAAAATCCCGGCCCTTGCCGAGACCGGTGTGGCTCAGTGGATAGAGCGTCGGCCTGAAAGGTCTGGACTGAAAGGTCTCAGGTTCGATTCCGGTTAAGGGCATGTATCCTGCTTGCGGGCACATCCCCAGTAGGGGGCGTGCAGGAGGCAGCTGATCGATGTCTCTCTCTCTGGATGTTTCTAGCTCTCTACCCTCTCCCTTCCTCTCTGTAAAAAAAAAAATCAATAAATATATATATTTTTTAAGTATATATATATTTTTTTAAAAAATAAATATATATATTTTAAAAAATCAATAAATATATATATTT
>JAAGEH010000027.1:5992330-6051797 GCA_011751065.1 Lasiurus cinereus
TCTCTCTCCCTTCCTCTCTGTAAAAAATCAGTAAAATATTTTTTAAAAAAAAAACACAAAAAACAGTGCAGAGGCAGTAAAAATGGGGCTTCAGAGTTGGACACACCTGGCGTGTCTTCTGTTTGCTTGGACCAAAAAGAACCTTTCTGAGCCCGTTTCTTGACTGGGTTGTTTAATAATAATTATTATTGAATTACATTTATTGAGTTTTTACTGTGTGCCAGGCCCCCTTCTGAGTGTTCCACATATACTAAGTCATTTAGTCCTCAAAACATGAGGTACATCAAGAAATGGCGTGGCAGCCCTGGCCGGTGTGGCTCAGTTGGTGGGAGCCTTGTCCTGGGCACTGAAGGTTGGAGGTTTGGTGCCCAGTTGGAGAGCTGTGGGAGGCAACCAGTCAGTGTTTCTCACATCCATGTTTCTCATCCTCCCTCTCCCTCCAGAATCAGTAAAAACATATCCTCGGGTGAGGATGAAACAATTAAGTGGTTTAACTGGGATTTGAATCTGGCTCCAAAGTCCCTTAATCACAACACTATAAGATTATATCTGTAAAACACAACACACAACCCAGACATAATGCTCAATAAATGGTAAATTACGGATGAAGAATTAAGTAACTAAAACATTAGGCCGATTAACATGAGAACCAGTAAGCCTAGGACTCTACTCTTGCTGGGAAGTTACACACAAAGTGAATAGGAAGAACAAAGGCCACGGGGGTGGGGACACTTGCCAGGCACTAATGGGAAATTCCAGGAAATATAAAACAAAATTAGTTCCTGGCACCTTCCAGGCCCACAAGACTGCACTGTCTGTGCGGTTAATGTTCGGTGTGACAATAGTCAACCCCACAGCTCTGCTCCAGTAGCACGTCTGTTACCTGATTTAGCAGATAGGCTTGTATTGCCTTTCCATATGCAAACATATTGTAAGCTTAGTAATTGCTGCTTTTGCCTGCCACCCAAGGTTTAATTATCTCCAGGCCTAAACAAAAGCCAGTTCTGTTGGTATTGGGGAACCGCCAGCTTATTCCAACAGGGTGAACGCACAGAATGTCCACATATGCCGTCGTCTAACGGGCTGAATCGCGCACAGAATGTCCACATGTGCTGTCAAGGTGGACTTGCAGCTGAGCTTCCGGAAAAAACTCCCTTACCCTTTGAGGTGGAGCTCAGTGAAGGAAGTCAGATTTCCTATGGAGGAGGAAGTTTCAGCAGGTCTCTTGTCCTGCCTGCCGTTTGTCGATCTCACCTCCGAACTTCTTGTTGCTTTCAGCAAGGTTCGTGCGGAATGGATTTATGACTTTCGGGGCGACTTGAACTTCACAGCCTCCTTGTAGGCGTGAGATGGTGTTTAAAGCTGGGGATGGGAATGACTTTGAAAACAAGAGTGTCTGTTACGGCTTTATTGCTTCAGGAACTGGTGTGTGGCGTTCTCACCGAGGCACCCCGCTGAGTACAGCAGCGCAAAACCATGTCATGTCACTAACTAACCTCAGAGACCAGGAACTGAACTCCGTGAATAATTCATGAGGTACTACCACAGCTTACAGCCGGGTAACATGCTATCATCTGTGTCTTCCAGGCCGTGGGACCCTGTCAGATGAGCACGCCGGGGTGATCTCTGTGCTCGCCCAGCAAGCGGCTAAGCTCACCTCGGACCCCACTGACACGCCCGTGGTGTGTCTGGAGTCGGATAACGGGTGAGTGGAAGGCACAGGTCCCCTCCTTTCCTTTTTATTTATAAGAGTTTAGGAGAGGGACCGGCCTGCCCTGTGTTCCTCGGCGGTCTTCATTCAAAGGGCTTTAAAGGGGTTCTTCTACTTTGGACCCCAGGCCCCGAGACTGATCTCAAGCTAACGGGCTTTCAGACACAGTGCATTTAAACAAAGAGGACGCATTGTCATGAGCTATCAGTCTGTCAAGAAAAAGAGGTAGAGGAAGACCAATCAAAGAACAGAAAGTGCTTCTGTCCTAGCAGCACTAAAGATCTTCCAAGGGGTGTCCTCAGAATAACGGACACCAGCAGAAGACAAACTAGTGTCATCCCAGCTTGAAAAGCATGTTTTTGCACACAAACCCAGGAAATAGTAATTGGTTGTCTGAGCGCTAGGATAATAGGAGTCATTTCATTTTTATAGTTAATACTTTTCTGTATTCCCCAAGTGTTTCTGTTGTGTTCATATATTGCTTATATGTACATAGGAAAATACGTTTTTTCTTTGTGTCCTAAACCATTAACGTCACACTGCCTCCCACGGGGAACGTTTCACTGAAGCTCTTCCGCTTTGCCTTCCAGGAACATTATGATCCAGAAACACGACGGCATCACAGTGGCCGTGCACAAGATGGCCTCCTGATGGCGCCTGTCCCCGGCAGCGTTGGCTCCTCGCCTTACACCGGCAGTTTCAGCGGTTAGGCCGTCACCCAGTGTGCTCTGGGCACGTTTGTGTTAATCTAGGCTACGTTGCTTTTGGACACTCAGTGGACTGACTTACCAAAGTATTAGTAAGAAAGGATCTTGCTTTGCAGCAGCGGGTCCAGGTGACCTTGTATATAGAATTCTGTTGTGTTCAATAAATCTGGTTGGAGGAAAGCTTGGATCTTTCCTGGATTCTTTAAACAACTCAGCAGTCTATGGCCATACCACCCTGGACACGCCCGACCTCATCCTAACTCTTACCAAATGTTCATTGTTTCAGTTACCAAACTGAAAATTGTTTCCAAGGTCTTTGTTCCAAATTATTCTCTTTCAGAAGCTTCCTCAAACACATATATTCCCACAGAAGCACTCATGGGTATTAAAACAAATCAAGCCTATTCCTACCCCATAATAAAAATACAATGGCTAATATCATTAAGCACTTACTGGTACTGTATGTCAGGAACTCATTTAATTCTCACTCACTGGAAAGCAGGGAATATGCGTATCTAGCCTTCACCACATACTCGGTGGAGGGAGGGTAATAGTGACTTAGGAGATACCCAGCTGCATTCATTTCCCTCTACACCCCAAAGCTCCCTCTGAAAGCTGTGCCAGGGTTCATCTCAGGCCTCTGCAGCCCTCTGCCTGACGCTGCTGCCACACTGCCAACTGCCCCGCCTCTGCCTCACCAGCTCCAACACGAAGCCTGGCCTTGTCGCATCCTACGATCAGAATCACAGATCATCCTGCTAAGAGTGACACGTTCCCACCAAAAACCTGTCCTACAGACATTTACTAAGCAACGCTTTCCGAGTGTTTCAGAAGGACAAACACTGACCAGTACTCACCTTCTCTCAGAGCAGGGGATGGGGGCTTTGCCTTCTGCTGGAGATGTGTTCGGTCCTTAGCACCAGCATCACGTAACTCTTACCCTATCGCTACTCATAAGGCCTTTCCCAAACCACTGGGATGCCGCTAGCATGGTCCTCTCAGTATTAGTTTGGTTTTTAAGAGCCGGAAAAGCCACTTTTTAAAAAGAAGCGCGTAAATATGTGCAGACTTTCCAGCTAAAACAAAACACACATCAGCTTAACATCCATTCTGGTTTGAAACCTGGGATGTTGGGGAGATGAAAGGCCATTTCCTGTTCACGGGGTTTTGTTTGAGGTGGAGGGTGGGACAGAAAGGAAATGGAATATGAAAGCTGGATCATCCCAGTAATTTCCTAGGAGAATCAGCCTTAACCATTTCCAAAATGCAAGAAGAAAAGTTTCGTTAAAATTCACCTATAGCCGAGAGACCGGTTTGGCTCAGTGGATAGAGCGTCGGCCTGCGGACTGAAAGGTCCCGGGTTCGATTCCGGTCGGGGGCATGTACCTTGCTTGCGGGCACATCTCCAGTGTGGGGGGGCGGCTGATCAATGTCTCTCTCTCATCGATGTTTCTGACTTTCCCTCTCCCTTCCTCTCTGAAAAATCAATAAAATACATTAAAAAAAATTCATCTATACACCTTCTGTGGGAGGTGTCTGGTGAAGAGGTAATCAAGTATGAAAAGCAGCAATTACAATGGCGTCTGGAACCCCACGTTACTGCCCAGACTTAGCACATGTATGGGCTGGACCTCCTGAGCATGGCCACCTGTAGCCCAGGAAATGGACTCCAACCTGGGAGAGGGGGGTATCTGCTGTAAAATAAGTCCCGAGGTCCCCTGGAAGGCATGGCAGGGGCCCGGCTCCGAGTCCTGGGGCCTCACTCTTTGCCTTGAGCACAGTGTTAGACGGGAGGGAAGCCGCGGCTATTAAAATAGTAAGAATCTGAGCACAAATCCATTTGAATCGCAGCCGCAGACCCGAAGGAGGTGGGAGTGCTCCACCCACAGCAGCGTGGGGAGAGACTTGCGGAGAGAAGACAAAAGCACCGCAGAGACAGGACTGGCTGTCACCGAAGGCCTGATGGGCTGCTGGCGACGCTTGTCCTTGCGTTTTCATTTCTTCACCCCGAGGCGCTCACAGGCCTCGACTTGGGTTTGCTTCTGTGGCCACTGCGGCCCCAGAGCCGCCTCTGGACTGGCTCCTGTTTAACTAATTCGGCGGCAGTCACCCCGAGGATTTTCTACTTGGTTTACTCCGAAGCCTACGGTGCGACTCGACCTTCAGAGCCAGGATGGGTGGTGTCAAATCAGAGTCTGTCTCCATGTCTGGGAGGTAAAGTCCACTGGCCAGGACCATGCCCTCACTCGCACATGCTCACTTGTGCTCGCGGCACAGCGTGACGACCTCCCTTGGAAAAAGAACTAGAAAACTAGAGTTTGTTTCTCTTCCCAGAGGGTCTCATCTGCGGAGGATTCCTTTGCTGAACACCACGTCAAAGGTAAGAGGAGAGCCCTGGCCGGTGTGGCTCAGTGGAAAGAGCGTCGGTCTGCGGACTGAAGGGTCTCAGGTTCGATTCCGGTCAAGGGCATGAAGGGGGGCGGGGGAGGACAGCTGAGGGCATGTACTGTGGGGTAGGGAAGGCCAAGGGGAGGTTAACAGAGGAAATAAAAAGGAGACATATGTATTACTATTTGTAATACTTTAAACAATAAAAATAAATTTAAAAAAGGGCATGTATCTTGGTTGTGGGCACATCCCCAGTGGGAGGTGTGCAGGAGGCAGCTGATCCATGTTTCTCTCTCATCGATTTTTTTTTTTTTCCAAACATATCTTATTGATTTTTCACAGAGAGGAAGGGAGAGGGATAGTTAGAAACATCAATGAGAGAGAGACATCGATCAGCTGCCTCCTGCACGCCCCCTACTGGAGATGTGCCCGCGACCAAGGTACATGCCCTTGACCGGAATCCAACCTGGGACCTTTCAGTCCGCAGGCCGACGCTCTGTCCACTGAGCCAAACCGGTTTTGGCTCATCAATGTTTCTAACTCTCTCTTCCTCTCTGTAAAAAATCAATAAAATATATTTTTAAGAAAAAGGTAAGAGGAGAATAGGATTGTGCATGGGGGTTGGTTTCTCTCCCAGCCCAGCTGCTCACCACACGGCCACTGCGCATGCCTGGTTATGGCTGGTCCTTCTCAGGAAGAAACACCTGCCTGCTGACCGGACAGGGGGAGATGAAGCAGGCTGGATCCCTTCCCCGACACATCCCTTCTCTTTCTTGCTATTTCTCTTTACACCATTTGTGAGAGGTAGCAGTTCTGACACTCCACTCCTGAATGCCACTCAGCGTGTTCTCCTGCAGAACCCCAAGACCACCACCACACCAAAAGGCGTAACTTCGCTCACGGTCCACGTTCAAACTCCTCCAACCGACCTCCTGCCCAGGGTCCACTCAAGGAACAGTGACTGCATTTCGTTGTCACGTCTACTTAGCCCCGGGGTGGGGGGCCTTAGGGGTCAGTTTGACCAAATATAGCAGGCTAATTTTTAAGCTGATATTTTTGTGTGGCCTGCAAATGATGTTATAAATATCCAACTGGCTTATGGCAATTTATTTATTTATTTTTAAATATATTTTATGGATTTCTTACAGAGAGGAAGGGAGAGGGACAGAGAGTTAGAAACATCGATGAGAGAGAGACATCCATCAGCTGCCTCCCGCACACCCCCTACTGGGGATGTGCCCGCAACCAAGGCACATGCCCTAGATTGGAATCGAACCCAGGACCTTTCAGCCCGCAGGCAGACGCTCTATCCACTGAGCCAAACCGGTTTCGGCTTATGGCAGTTTGTAAAAGGTTCCCCAACCCTGATTAGCCCCTTAGAATATTCTCATTTTAGTGAGGGCTTTGTGAATGGAATTCCTAGCCCAAGGCAACCCGCCCTTTTATAAAATTCCTCTAAAGTGGAACGCTCACCCAGGGGACCAGAGGGCTGTGCACAGCTGCCCCTGGGGCCTGGTGCAGGGCTGTGGGGAGACACCGAGGACAGTGCTGGGAGGTGCCACCCCACAATCAGCAAGGTCGAGCTTGGCAGTTAACTCCTTTGGAAGTCCTGCCTGAAATACGCCGAGTGGTCATCTCAGTGCCAAACTGGTGACAAGAGATTTCTCTGCAGTGGCTTCGAAATCCCTCAAATCACAGCCTACCACTAGCTTTTCTTCCTTCTCCCGTGATTCTGCCTGGACTGTGACCATAGAAAAAGCAGGGGCCGGGGACATGAAAGTCGGGCAGCCTTTCCACGTGACTAGGACATGCCTCAGAAGCTTCAGGCCCCGTGAGCGGCCAGCGGACCCCAGGAAGCAGCCCGCAGGCCATCCCCCAAGTTGTACAAAGTCCTGCTTGCGTTTGGGAGGTGAAAACCAGACTATAAACAACTTTAGAAACCAGAGGGAACCATCCGGTTTTAAAGAGTTGGGCTAAGAAACATTTCCGAGTGGTTTGACACCGCAGAGCAAAGTCAAGTTTAAAAGTTTAGGTCTGTTTCCTGTCAATGGAGTGAACTGTGTCTTGGGTTTGCCCCAGGGACTGCAGCATGCCGAGGAGGACGGGGAAGGCCCCTCCCTACACCCAGGCCCCGGATGGCGGCTGGGGATGGATGATCGTGCTTCACTTCTTCCTGGTAAGATTTCCTTCCCCTCCTCCCGCCTGAAAGAAGGCCGAGATCCCGTACGAAACCCTTGGCATTGGAATGGAAGGGGGCAGAGCCAGGCCAGAAACTGCCAGCGGCTGCTCAGGTCAGCTGCCCACAATGGACCCAGGTGGAAACCGTCCACCTGGAGCAGCGGTTCTCAACCTGTGGGTCTCGACCCCTTTGGGGGTCCATCGACCCCATCACAGGGGTCGCCTAAGACCATCAGAAAACACAGATATTTACATTACGATTCACAACAGTAGCAAAATTACTGTTAGGAAGTAGCAATGAAAGTAATTTTATGGTTGGGGGTCACCACAACATGGGGAGCTGTATTAAAGGGTCCCGGCATTAGGAAGGTTGAGAACCACTGACCTGGAGCAAAAGCAAAAGCATTCCCAGCCGGCCTGGTCCTCCTCCTCCCTCCCGTCCCTGCTCCACAGACCGCTCCAGTCCCCATCACCAGCTCGGCCCTGGCTCCGCGACAGTTAGTTTGGGGGACAATCACACAACCAGCCACCCCGGAAGTAGCACTGCAAGGGCTAAAGCGACCGCCTTCATTCACAGGGGAGGGGCCATTTCCCTGTCCTGCCTGCTGCCGACTTCCAACCCTTCCCTCCCGCCACGCATGAGCTGGCATCGGCCTGGGTGTATGTCTGGGGTCTGGAGAGGGATGGCACATTCTGAACCTGGAGCCTGTTTTTTTCTCCTTCATCCATAGCAACCGGACTGGGCACTTGTTTCTTCATGATCCCCTCTCCCTCCTCCTGATCTCAATGTCAGCATAGGCATTCTAGAGCAGCGGTCGGCAAACTCTTTAGTCAACAGAGCCGAATGTCAACAGGACAACGATTGAAATTTCTTTGGAGAGCCACATTTTTTAAACTTAAACTTCTAACACCACTTCTTTAAATCAGACGCGCCCAGGCCGTGGTGTTTTGTGGGAGAGCCACACTCAAGGGGCCCAAGAGCCGCGGTTTGCCGACCACTGTTCTAGAATATCGTTGCATCCTGTCACAGCTAAGCCCCCAACCCTACAGATGGGCACTAGCTCCACAGCTCCTCGTGTCCCCCAGTTTACTCCCAGACACCCCTGCCCTCCCCACCCCCACAGCTCAGGCCTCCCCGGTGGGAGAGGGGAAGGCGGGAGCAGAGGTCCTCGGCCAGGACGTGTGGAATACAACCCCCTAACCAGCAACCACTGTGAAACCCTGGCCTCTTACCAAAGAATGCGGGATCTCACCGTTACCACAAATCACGCTGAGGTCCAAGAGCCCTTCCTGTGGCCGGGCCAGCTCCCCAAGGCAGGCTTTGCAGGATGGCCCTGTTTCTGACCTGTCTGGTCCTCTCCCTTCCTCCCCAACCACTGCCCTGCCTGCCCACAGCATCCTCAGGATAGGAAGTTATTTAGCCAATGTAGTTACTGGTTCAGAAAAACTGCCTCATCACCAGATTAACAAGCAATGCCCTGCTTTTGGGGGTGGGGGGGGATGCTGCTTATTAAAGCATCAGATGTATTAGGTCCCAAAATGTCACCAAGGACGCTGCTTTGGTGACTGCACGCGTCCCAAGTGCTTTTCCACAACAGGCGGGCTCCAGAGAGGTGAGTGAAAAAGGACTCATTCTGAGCTGGCACACTTTACATGCTGGCATGACTGCCCACATTCAGTCTGCCCCATAGGCTGATGTTCCATGAGGACAGACAGGGACTGTGTGTTTGCTCAGTGCTCTAAGCCCAGACCCCAGAAATAGCCCGGAACATAGTAGGCACGTAATCAATACCTGTTGGGGGAGGGGGGGCTGACGGATGGGCAGACTTCTGACTAAACAAGAAGGAACGTGGTAAAATGCTGAAACTAGATGGGCAGAGGACTTGTATATGTTAAGAATCTTGAGGCTCTGAGAACTAGTTAAAAAAAAGAAGGGATGGGATCAGATCTGCATGCCAGGAAAGAACTCAGGCTGCAGGGTGGGAATGGGTTGCTGGGGGCTCGGCCTAGAGACAGGGCATCCAGGGAGGGATGTTGCAAGGATCCAGGTGAGAACAGAGGAAGGCCCCAGGTTGTGGCGCAGCAACGGGGATGGAGCATACAGACCTGAGCTGTCCTGAGGGGGCAGACCTGTGACTGGGAGGGGAGCTGCAGTTCGGGGAGTCAGGCCTGGGTGGCCTCAGAGCTGGGGGGCGAGGGAAGGGGATCTGCGGATGGCAGAGAACTAGATGGTCTGGCTTTGGACAGGCTGAGGGGTGTACAGCATAACCAGTGCGGTCAGCGGTCTATATGCATGTGGAGCACGGGTCTGCACCCTGAGATTTGGGAGTCACTAGCATCAGGGACGGTTGGAACAATGGGACGGGACGGGGGATGTCAAAACTCCAGGGAGAGGCAGGAGCAACCGAGAGCAATTAGTTGTGGAGGAATTGAGGCCTAGGGAACTGGTGGAGCTGCCCACAGAGCAAATAGTCACAAGTCAGGGGTCCAGGCACGCAGCACCCCCTAAGTGAAGGCAGAAACGTCCAGGAGCAAGCGCGGAGCGGAAGCTGCTGAGAGGTCAGTTGTCGCAGGAATGACAATGGCTGTTGGTGTAGCAACAGGGAAGTCTCTGATGACCTTGAGAAGAGCCTGCGCAGCGGGTGCTGACAGAGGAAGTGCAGAGAACCAACAGACTCCTCTTTCTTTTGTCTGTGGAGGTCAGGAAGAGCGAGGGGACGCTAGAGGGGTGTCTAAGGTGGAGGAAACTTGCCGTTAAACAGTCATTTCTAACAAAGCCTGATGCTCTTTGTTCAAAAGGGGCCACTGTGGCTGGACCAGCCCCCAGACACTATTCTAATTAAAAGGATCTGGATGAGGAAGTTCTTCTGGGGGAGGGGCGTGCCCTTAAAGACAAGAAGGAAACCACCAGCCACAGGGAAGTTTCAAAGGCTTTTGTGCTGGGGTGAGCCCACTGACAATGTTTGAGGTGGTCCTAGACAGGACTGAACGCCAGCCACCTTGGTCCAAAGCCTGGGATGAAATCCAGATTTGTCTAGTCCGCTTAACGAAGCGGAAATCCAGGTTTGGGGAGAAGGCTTTCAGTATCTGAGTCCAAAGAAAAGCAGGCCTGCTCTCCCTCCAGGGAGTACACCCTTCCATTCCCTTCCTCCTCTTCCCACCCAGTCGAGCACCTCTAAACTCTAAAGGGCCCCACGGGGCTTGCCCAGCGAGCAGTGGGCAGTGGCAGCTCTTACGGGCAAACCCTCTGAACTGGCCACCAGGCCCCCTTTTCTCCATGTCCCCGCCTCATCTCTCTGCTGTTGCTTCTTCTGTCCTAGGTCTGTCCTTGGGTCACTCACTGTTCCCAGCTTTAATCACTTCTCTGGGGGACGAAGGGAAAGAACAGAAACAAAGCTGGAAGGTTACCAGTTAAGGGAGGCACAGTAGACGCAAAGGCTGACCTTGGCCTTGTTGATAGCCACAGAGGAAGACACAGACTCAGTGAGGAGAGATACAAGTCCTGGCTACTCACTGCTGCTTTTCCCAGACAGCGACGACGGACCAGAGGGGCCAGGGTCTGAACTGGGAGACCAGTGGCTAGCCAGATTGAGGAGACAACGCTCAGCATCCTTCGGATGCCAGCACAGAAGACATGGTTTAAGAGGAATGATGTTCTCCAGAACGACGCCTCCCCGTGTCCTTGCTCATGACAGGGCGCAACCACCACTCTGTATGTTGAACCAACAGAAACAAGCGGGGTCGTTAGAGGTTCTTGCACGTTCTGTAGCCCCACTTCCTGATGGAAACACCTCTGGGTACATCCCGATGGCAAAGTGTCCTAATGAGGGCCTGACCAAATGGTTTTCACTTAAATACAGAGGCCTGGCTCCATAGCATTGTTCGCTGTAAATAAATTTGCCACCTCGGGGCACAACCCCTGGTTTAGAGCCTTTCTCCACAGGGGAGAACACTATTTCTGAAATACGAGCCTCGCTTCATTCTCTAGCACAGCGGTTCTCAACCTGTGGGTCGAGACCCCTCTGGGGGTCGAATGACCCTTTCACAGGGGTCGCCTAAGACCATCGGAAAATGCAGATATTTACATCACGATGCATAACAGTAGCAAAATTTCATGGTTGGGGGTCACCACCCCATGAGGGACTGTATGCAAGGGTCGCAGCCTTAGGAAGGTTGAGAACCACTGCTGTAGCAGGTGGGGGTGAAGGGTATGAGGAGGCAGGCTCTGACTGGGCTGAGCGGGGTAGATGGTAGCAATGAGAAGGAAAAGCGGGCATGGGACAAGGGAAGGACTTTCGTTTGGGTGAGTTGACGTGAGTTAGATATGGTAGACAGTTATGTAAACGAGTTTGAAACGCCTAAAAAATATTAACGGTTAAAGATAACAAGATCATAGTTAATAATTTGAGTATTAAATGCTACTTAATGGTTTAATTGATGGTTTGACTTAATGATTGTTCAACTTCTTGATGGTGCCAAAGTGATAAATCCCATGAGATAGTCAATGCTTTATTGTAAAATCATCTGTTGGATGACTCTGCCCAAGTGTAGTAGGCTACTGTAAGTTCCTCTTAGAGCAGAGGTTCTCAGCCTTCCTAATGCCGTGACCCTTTAATACAGTCCCTCATGTTGTAGTGACCCCTACCCATAAAAATTATTTTCGTTGCTACTTCATAATTGTCCCATGCCTGCTTTTTGCTGCTGTTAATGAATCATAATGTAAATATCTGTGCTTTCCCATGGTCTTAGGCGATCCTGCTAGTGGTTGAGAACCACAGGTTGAGAACCACTGTCTTAGAAGTAGGCTCTACAAAAATGTTCAGTAGGCTAGGTGTATTAAATGCATTTTTCAACTAAGAATATTTTCAACACTTGATGGGTTTATTGAGGTGTAACCGCAGCACAAGCTGAGAAATATCTGTATTACATACTCTACCAGAACTTTCTCAATCTTCACAGTCCTGTGAACTAGCTAACATTCACTTCATCTCCGCTTCACAAAAGAGGAAGCTTAACTTCTGTGAAATATGAAATGTACGAAGCTTAACTCCACCCCCAGCTGGATTCTTATTTCAGAAATAGTTTGCCCAAGTAGGGAGCTGAGCCAGGACTGTGCGGACAGGTACTTAACTACGAGTACATGGGTGGCAACTAAAACTGGGGGAGTGATGTCTATGGGCAGAAAGAAAACCTGACCTCAAAGGAGAGCGCCTCCTAGTGGCCCTGTGACCCAACCAGGTGACCTGGTTTACTCTGGTCCTGGCACAATTAACCGTGCTGCCCTTTTGCTCTCCAAAGTGTTTCAATGACTATATGGCCACCATACTTATGTATGAGGTGATGGATGGTACTCAGGTCAAGAGCAGAGTTAAAGCAAAGCTAACCCAGAACTGAGAGAACAATTCATCTTGTGGACCAACACGCATCTCTCGCAAAGGTAACTGGACTCGGCTGTGCTTTAACGGATGCTAATGTCATAGAACAGTCAAGTAGGGGGTGATCTGGGTTCACATCTCAGCCCCAGCACCCCATCTTCAGCAATTTCTTCAAACCTCCATCTCCTGATCATTAGTACAATCGTGATACCACTCCCCAGCCTTGATGATTCAAGGGGATACTCATGTCAAATGCTTAGAGCAGCTCTTCTTGATGACCACCCCATAAAACACAAAAGTGCTGGCGAGCTGGGGAACCGAACCCCGAGCAGCTGTCACCCCTTTGTTGCACCCTGAATTGGACTCTGTCTGCTTTCATTTAGGTCAACATATTTGTGCTGGGGATGACCAAGACTTTCGCAATTTTCTTTGTGGTTTTTCAAGAAGAGTTTGACAGCACCTCAGAGCAAACTGGCTGGATCGGCTCCATCATGTCCTCACTCCTCTTTGCCGGAGGTAGGAAGCCCAGGCTTAAGCGCACTGGCTGTCCAGGCAAAGGCCCAGAGGGCGATTCTAGGAACAAGCAAAGCGCTGCTACCCTCAGGTCGTTGGTTAACGTGGAGCCGAGAAAAGGAAAACCCTTGGTGTGTAGCCTCCGCCTGACTTGATCAAGTTGGAAAAATCACCAGGTTCAAAAAAGAAAGTGGGGGTCCAACTACTTAACTGCAGGGTTCCTCATGTGGGGTTTCTTTCCTCAGTGCCTGTCCCTAGGGTCAGTGAACCACCCGGCCAGCGGGGAAGTCAGACCTCGGAGATCTGACCTGATCACCTAGGCCAGTGGTGGGCACACTCATTAGTCAGCAGAGCCAAATAGCAGCCGTACAACGATTGAAATTTCTTTGGCGAGCCAAATTTTTTAAACTTAAACTTCTTCTTCTTTTTTTTAAAATATATTTTATTGATTTTCCACAGAGAGGAAGGGAGAGGGATAGAAAGTTAGAAACATCGATGAGAGAGAGACATCGATCAGCCGCCTCCTATATGCCCCCTACTGGGGATGTGCCCACAACCAAGGTACATGCCCTTGACCAGAATCGAACCTGGGACCTTTCAGTCCGCAGGCCAACGCTCTATCCACTGAGCCAAACCGGTTTCGGCTAAACTTAATCTTCTTCTAACACCACTTCTTCAACATAGACTCGCCCAGGCCATGGTGTTTTGTGGAAGAGCCACACTCCAGGGACCAAAAAGCCACCTGTGGCTCGCGAGCCACAGTTTGCCGACCACTGACCTAAGCATTCACAGAACACGCTGGGAGCCAAGTCCTCCGCCTGCAGTTGTTCGGAGCCTAGCATGGCGCAGAGGATAAGGAGCAAACTTGTCTAGTCAGAGGCCACCAGCCGCCCTTGCTGGGTGCAGGTTTTGCAATGCATTTTCAGTAAGCTTCGCCCCGCAACCTGCCGATTTAGAATTTCTTCCTTAAAACACACAGCAACTAGTGGGGACTGGCACTAGTCAAACCCACCAGATACCTTTGTGAAGGGCGCACAACACTCCTAAGTGTTTCCCTAAAGCTGCTCATTTCGACGGACGCCAGGATAAAGCACGCGAGCACTCCCCTAGTGCCAGCTTCTCTTTCCCGCAGGCCCCCTGGTCGCCGTTGTGTGTGACATGTACGGAGAGAAGACCACCTCCATGCTCGGGGCCTTCCTGGTTTCTGGCGGATACGTGACCAGCAGCTGGGCCACGGGCGTCCCCGTTCTGTGTGTGACGATGGGAGTTTTACCCGGTGAGTCCGCTGTGCAAAGGTCAGTTTCATGATCTCGGTCCAGGAGAATGTCTGGTCTGGTACAAGGCACCTCAGGTAAGTGATGCCAACCTCTTACGGTTTCCTTTTTAGGTTTGGGTTCCGCGTTCTTGTACCAAGCAGCAGTGGTGGCGATGAGCAAATACTTCAAGAAACGATTAGCGCTCTCTATGGCTATCGCCCGGTCAGGGATGGGACTGACGTTTCTCTTGGCACCTTTTGCCAAAGTCCTGATAGACTTCTACGACTGGACAGGTGAGTCGTTGTACATGTCTGACCTGGCGACTCTGTAAGATCTCAAGTGCGGTTTTTCCCTGGAGGACTGGAGGGGGGGAGGGGGGAGCCAGAGTAGAAGTGATTTCTAGAGTCATGGTCCTCGCTCCTCCTTGGGGAATACACAGGAGCGAGACCTTGAACTACCTGCAGGTCACACCAGGGTTCAGCTCCAAGTTCGGCCCAGGGTCCTATCTGGGGCACAGAGCGCCTCTGTGGGCTGTGAAACACCCTGCAGGGGCAGCAATACCCCTCGGGAGACAAGGGCACCCCCTCTTTCCACCACCAAAGCATTCTTTACAAATTCTCCCTTTAAGAAAAAAAAGTCTGCATTAAAACATGCCTTCTCCATTAGACTCACTGAACCAGAAATAAATGAAAAGGAAATAAACAAAAAACAGGTAAAAAGATTATGTTCCTGCCGAAACCTGTTTGGCTCAGTGGATAGAGCGTCGGTCTGCGGACTGAAAGGTCCCAGGTTCGATTCCGGTCAAGGGCATGTACCTTGGTTGCAGGCACATCCCCAGTAGGGAGTGTGCAGGAGGCAGCTGACCAATGTTTCTCTCTTATCGATGTTTCTAACTCTCTATCCCTCTCTCTTCCCCTCTGTAAAAAGTCAATAAAATATATTTTTTAAAAATACCGAAACATGTATTATGTTCCTTAATAATCTTTTACACAAATGAATGAAAATCATTCACCGTTTCCTTTGTGCCTTACAGAAGGTATCTGGATTAAATCTTCTTTCATTACTGGAAACACGTTATGCACATATGTATGTATGTCTACTTCGACAGAAAGAGACAAATTCGCTGAGAGAGGTTTGGCTCAGTGGATAGAGCGTCGGCCTGTGGACTGAAGGGTCCTGGGTTTGATTCCGGTCGGGGGCATGTACCTTGCTTTCGGGCACATCTCCAGTATGGGGTGTGCAGGAGGCGGCTGATCGATGTCTCTCTCTCATCGACATTTCTGACTTTCTATCCTTCTCCCTTCCTCTGTGAAAAATCAATAAAATATGGTAAAAAAAAAAAAAAAGAGAGAGAGAGAGAGACAAATTCACAGAGCAGTCAGTTGTGCAGGAGTCTCATGAGCAGGCCAGCTGACACATCCAGGACAGGGCGGCGGGACCTGCGGCCGGCCCTGTCTCTGGGAGCAACACACACCCCTCCGCTTAGCCAGGCCACACAGTTTCAGAGGCCAAACTGGCACCTGCCTTCTTCCAAAACGCATACCCGCTTGAGAACCTTCCTCATCCCTCTCCACAACACCGTGCAATGTTCTCACATTGGAAATAGCTCCCCGGCTCCTCCAAGAAAACCCTGGCTCTCTTTTCCTTTAGCCCAAATAACTCCCCCCACGCCAGCTTTCTGGCACCCCGTCTGCAAAAGGCCAGTCTCACAAGGATGCAGCCGTGTGTGTGGCCCACAGGGTGAAGGCATCCGATCTCAATCCTCCCAGTTAAAAGCAGGAGACGAAGTAGCATCTCCAGGAAGTATCGCGCTAGGAGTATGTAGCAGCACTGTGAATGCTCTGAGCCTGAGAACAGAGCACCGCCAAACGAGAGGGGTGATTTTTAACAACTTGGCCATGTCCCTCTACGTAGGTGCCCTTATGTTATTTGGAGCGATCATCCTGAACTTGGTGCCTTCGAGTATGCTCTTGAGAGCCATCCACAGCACAAGCGGGAGCAGCTCTGACAGGAAAGATAACGGTAGCAGTCTGTCTGCCGGCGGTCCAGAGGCAGGGCGCGGGATGGACATGTCACCCTGCAGCGAGACACAAGAGTCCCCCATCGGCGACAGGACTATGCAGAGGGTAGGACAAGCCGGTGCACGTTTCATAGACTCGCAACACCACAACGAAGAGGTCAGCAATGGGCCGGACCTAACACCTACAGACGCACGCTTCCAGCAGAAGGCTACTCTGGGGAGCTGTAAACAGAACCTCTGTGATATTTCTCTCTTAAAGGACCCTTGCTTCTGCATATTTACCTGGTCTTTGCTCTTTAGTCAGCTGGCATATATGATCTCTACCTTCCACCTGGTAGCCAGGGCCAAAACACTGGGGATCGACATGATGGACGCCTCCTACCTCATTGCTGCAGCCGGTAAGCAAGCCTCCTGCAGTCTCACACTCGGACAAGCAAACAGAAAGGTCTGGTTAGTTTTTCATGGGTGTCTGACCCAGTAGGTATTAGGTATTTGTTGGGAAAGACAGTCTTTTTAAAAGCTGATGCTTAGGCCAAAACCGGTTTGGCTCAGTGGATAGAGCATCGGCCTGGGGACTGAAAGGTTCCAGGTTCGATTCCGGTCAAGGGCATGTACATTGGTCATGGGCGCATCCCCAGTGCAGGAGGCAGCTGATCAATGTCTTTCTCTCATCGATGTTTCTGGCTTTCTATCCCTCTCCCTTCCTCTCTGTGAAAAATCAATAAAATATATTTAAAAAAAAAAAAAAAAGCTGGTGCTTAGGAGCAAAAGAAATCCCAGGTAGACAGCCTAGTGCACTGGTTGAAAAGTTTGATTCTGGAGCTAGACTTTCCGGGTTCAAGTTTTTGCCCCTGTATTTCCGAGCTGTGTGACCTTGGGCAAGTTATGTGCTTTCTCTGTGCCTCACTTTCCTCATCTGTAATAGAAGGATAATAGTACCTACCTACCCTGATAAGGTTATGATTAAAAAAGTAATGTATGAGAGATTTAGGATTGTGCTTGGCCTACTGTAAGCATGCAATCATGTTCTACCAATATATATATATATATATTTATATTTATTTGTTTCAGAGAGGAAGGAAGAGGGATAGAGAGATAGAAACATCAATGATGCTGCCTTCTGCAGGCCCCCCACTGGAGATGGAGCCCACAACCCGGGCATGTGCCCCTGGCCAGAATCAAACTTGTGACCCTTCAGTCTCTGTAGGCTGATGTTCTATCCACTGAGCCAAACTTGCTAGGGCTCTACTAATATTTGTAGTTAAGCATTTTCCACTTGAACTCAACTTGACTGTTGAGGCTAGTCACTAATGGATGGACTGATACTTTTTAAAAACTGAGAGAGGATGAAATGAAACTGGTTAGTTCTCGTTATCTGGAAAGTCTCAGCAGCTCAGTGACTTTCCTCTTGCAAGACTATTTACCAAGCCTTACAAAACTGACTGCACTCCGCCTCCAATTGCAAAGGTACCCTCAAATAAAATGTGCACACACACAAAAGATACACAGCTCAACAGATGTTCTCTCTAAATTGTCTAATAGTATCAGTTTAGATCAGTTTAGGGGTATATAACAGAACAAAAAGAACATAACATAAACTCAGTGTGTATGCTAGGAAATAACTGTAAACACACAGAAATGGTAGGATTCTGTATTTTTATTTCCCTTTAATGTGTGTGTGTGTGTGGACCAATTTATGTTTGAACTGCAGGAAGGATCTGAAGCATAAAACCATGACAGCTCATGCTACTCCTGGGAAAAGCTCTTGATATTTAACCGCTACGTTAGCTTCTAATAGGATAAAGGTTAAGAATTTTTGTTATGAAATTGGGCAAAACTGCGGTTCTTCCATTTCGTTCAAGTTACATCTCAGCTCGTGTTCAAAATATGATCTCCCATCTCCAGAATTCCTACATATTTTCAAGTTAAGCATTTCAAATCCTTATATGCGATTATAAAAGACTCCCAACACCTCCTTTTTCTTTTTGTAAACCTAAGGCTTTATTCTTTATACTCATCATCCACCCTCTGACTTCCCCAGGACACAAACCGGAAGGCCTACTCGTCTTTACAAATCCACACTTCCTTTTTGAGGAAGACTCCCTGAGCCCGGGTCCTCTGTAACCAGGGACTCCCAGCTCAGTGAGATGAACTTTCTGGTAATTTATCAGATGTGTCTGGAGTACTTAAGTAAATGATAAAATCTACTGATAAGCAAATGTAACCCTTTTTTTTTTTTTTTTGAGTGTCCTAGCCTAAGGATAAAGTCGTATTACTTGGGAAAAAGATGCCTTAGGGGCTGGGGAAGATGGAATTAGGATTTCATAACACCTTTCAAACCTCTTCTAGGTATCACTGAGGTCTTCAGTCAGATTCTCTCTGGATGGATTGCTGATCAAAACTGGACCAGCAAGTACCATTACTACAAGTCGTACCTCGCACTCTGCGGCCTTACGAACCTGCTTGCTCCATTGGCCACCACCTTTCCACTACTGATGACCTACACCGTCACCTTCGCCATTTTCTCTGGTGGTTACCTGGCACTGATTCTTCCTGCTATGGTGAGTAGACACATTAATTAACAGTTAAACATTTAGGAAAAGCAAGGCTGAGTAATCATCTTGCCCAACAAGAATACATATTATTTTGTGTTAATTTTATAATTACAAAACACCACACAAAGACAAGACCTCAGGGACCCTGTAGCTATACCCTGATCCAGTTACACATCTTACCTCGGGGGTGGGAATGAGGGGAGGACTGTCCACAGGGAACAAGAAATGGAAACCAGTAAGGGACCAGCAGGATTCCATCTTGCTAACCAGTTTCCCAGGTCAGGCTTCTGTTCCTTTCTTTCCTGCAGTTCTGGAAACTTCCTCGGCTCCCTCTAAGATACAACCCGGATGAGTTCCTGAGAGAAAAGGGCCTTCCTGACCAGTGTGGCCTCTCTCTTGTTGAGGGAAGCTCTGTATTTCAACAGGGACATTAAAAAAAAAACCAACAACACTCTTCTCCATTTTTACCCCCAGTCGACTTCAAGTCCTGGACCCAAGGGGGACTGACATACAAACTTCTGGGTTCTCCTTAGCACTAAGTCCCCGATGTGCCAGAACGCAACCCCTGGGCGAGTTCTGGCCTCACGACCATATTAGCTTAAGAGCTGCAGGAAATACACAAAGCTTAGGCAAAAGCCCAACTTTCTCCAAGTTGAATCAACTCCTCCGAATGTCTGATTGCTCACAAACCAGTGGCTGGTACTCAGCCTCAGGTGGATTCCAGAATCCCATGGTCAGCTAGACTATAAATATTATTGCCCGGCAGAGAAGAGCAGCGAGGTTCAGGGGAAAAGGTAACGCCTGAGCCACCGAAAGGACCTAAAAAAGACACAAAAACCAACGTTCCTTACGTGTAAAGGGGAAACACTTCCTGCCTGGCGAGACTTTGGTCCCTATTTGCCTCGGCTCTCTCACAATTCGGAGTCCACGAGGCCACCCAAATCACCCCAGAAGTCAACGGTTCGGTCTGAGATTGAGACATTGACAAGCAGACATTCTGAGGAGCTGATTCAACTTGAGACCAACAGTATGTGACCCTGGGTAGGCACAGATCTCCCCAGAACCTCACCCTCTCTCTGGCGAGCGCTGGATTCTAATCCCTCCAGGTGGACCTGTCTGGGAATTCCGCAGTCCACAGGTTTATGGGACTTGCCAGTTTCTTCGTTGGGATGGCTGTCCTTTCCGGACCACCGACAGCAGGTAAGAGTTTAGCCATGTTGTGAGCAAATGAAAGAAAATGCCAATCCGCGATGAACGGGGACATGGAATGACCACATCAGGCTAAAAGGAACTGTTATCTATGATTTTCCTGTACCAACTCTCACCAGTCCAAGAGGATCTGAGGGGTTAATTCAACAGATGTGCACTCAGCAGGTTCTTCTAGCCTCTTGCGCGTCTTAGAGCAGAGATTGTAGGTATGTCTACTTATCTGGGAAGACAATACAGTTTTCGAATTTTTAAAGATCTATGATGCTTCAAAGAAAAAGAACCACTACCATTTTTATCTAAACAGAAGTCGCTTTTATAGAGCTTGAAACTGCAAGCCTGACCTTTTGCTCTTCTCAATATCTTTTTTAAAAATTTATTTTCTTTCAGAGAGGAAGGGAGAAGATAGAAACATTGATGAGAGAGAATCACTGATCGGTTGCCTCCTGCACACCCTCTACTGGGGATTGCCCTTGTCTGGGATCGAACTCGAGACCCTTCAGTCCCCAGGTTGATGCTCTATTCATTGAGCCAAACCGGCTAGGCTCAACATCTCTGATGGTCAAAGAGGGATGGAGGTCCTTCACTTTGTCTGTAGCAAAGGCGGGAGGATGCCAGGCCTAAAGGCCACACTCTCTGTGGAGAGGCCATGTGGGACCACTGGCGAACATTACACACAAGCAGGTAAAATGTGGGGGAGCTCTGATCATATAGGTTAGCTTTCAGACTGAAGTGTGTAGGTTTTTTTTACTCGCTTTTTACCTAACTGGGCATTTAACCCAAGACCATTAAGAAGACTAACTACTTACGGGAAACAGACTTCAGTGTTTTCCAAACTATAGTTCTCAATATATTGGGATGTAGAAATTACTACAGCATTTCCCAGCACCCACACAAACGAATTCAACTTAAAACTTACTTTTGCCTCCTTTAGTCCCGAAGTGAGGCAGAAAAAGCATCTCATCTTGCCCACTATCATTCGTAAAATGGGTACAAATATACAACCGAATCTTTATTTGCACGTATGAACACACATCGTCCCATGTTGTCCAACTCAGACTATCCTTCATACCTGGAGAGCAGACTGAGATACACAGTCAAGCCAGAATTGTTTTCTAGGGACTAATAAGAGAACACCCAACACCAGAATCACCTGGCAGAACTACTTCATGGCCAGCGCCCAGGATAGCGGGGTACGGGAAACAGAGCCCAATACGGTTTGCTCACGCACTTCTTTCCATCTTGAGCCCTTTCACTGGGTCCAATGATGCCTGGAACTCTCAGCCTATCAGGCCAAGAGCATAGGGCGGTAACCAATTCCAGTGCACAGAGCATCGCATACAACCGAGAAAGGCAAGGAGCTGAACTACAACATGATTAGAGATTTCACATTCCAGTTTTTGTACACATCTTAACATAAGATATTCAAAGAGATCCGTATATGAGAGGACGAGGCATGTTTTGTGAGGACCACTACCTGAAAAGGAAAAGCTGCAGGTGTGTGTGTGGGTCTTGAGATCAATGTCTTGTTTTGTGATCTTGTCATTTATCTTTGAATGAAAAAGGATAGACTACAACAGAGCAGATTAGAAAACAGTGCATCACTTTATTGTGGAACTTTTCTTTTATACACATACCTCTGTATTTTAAGTATATGTAACGTAAAGTACATTTCTTGCTGTCAGTGAATAAAAAAAAAATTATGAACCTTTTATTACCCAAAGCTCCTAATGCCCCAGCTGTGAGGAGAAAGGAAGCTCATGGTAAAATTTCTACCTGCTAATTCTGAGCATGTTATTTAGGCAACTATAAATTTTATAAATTCTAAAAAAAAAAAAAAAAAGTCAACAAAAGTGTTAAGGCTGCTGCTGAAAGCTTATGTATAGAGATTTTTTGGTCTGAGAATGGCTCGTAGTACCTTAACAAGATGATGATAATGGATATAGTTGTTAAATGTCCTTCTCTATATCAGGATCTCTCCCTGACTGCGATGATGCCCTGCGCACTCAGTGGGAGGGAAGAATTTCAGCGAGTCTTTGTCTCTGTAACTCGTCTCTCTGTGAGATGACAAAGGACTTGACAAAGGCCATTAGGTTTGTTCCTAAATTCTGACTTAACAGCAACTACCAAAGACACATCAGAAATGCTGCCTTAAAGATTCACTCAGTTCTCTATAGGACCGGGCAGTTCCAGTACTGTCTTCAGCTTTAAATAAATCAACAGGCTTTCTGGTTACAAAATATTAAACTCTCAACCAAACTTAGATCTTCAAATGATACGAGATTCTCGTTTTCTTACTTACCTGTTAGATCTGTTATTACCAAATCGCAAAAGTTGAAATTCCTATAAAAGATTACAGGCATTTTAAATTAGGACTCTAGCAAACAGTAAGACTTTTCACAGAATCCTCGGCCAAACACTAGTTAATAATGGTTACATCGGTTATCTGAAAATATTTTTCTCTTTCCTGTGTGGAAATGAAAAAGAAAAGCAAGTTAGTCATATACAGCATTTCTTAATAAAACACAGAAAGAAAATCCATAAGAATCATACTTGAGTTTCTTAAAAACATACTTTTTTTCTTTTAAAAATGCAAATAGAACATTTGACAAAAAAAATTATTTATATACCTTTAAAACCATGATTATAATATAGTAGCAACAAAATTCTTTTATCAGTAGGGACCGAAAAGGAGAGAAGTTTAAAATTACTTCCTAACAACACACCTCCTCCACAAGCCACGCCCCTGCCCACTGCACCCCCCAGCCCTCCCTTCTGTTCCTTCCCAACACTTAGTGACAAATTCCTAATTATGTGGCCTGCTTCAGATGAGGCCAACTTTAGGGGGTGTTCTGACCCAGGGTGATCAGCCAATGTCCTAACTTATCCAAATCCAACTGCCGGAAGCTGGCATCCAGATCTACACGCTGGCCCCAAGATGGAAGCCTTGGGAAGTTGTGGGAAAAGAAAAAGCACTGCCGTTTTAAAGCATGACTGTATTTCTAGTACACCCTGTTAACACAAGTAGGCCTTTACATAGCAATATAAAAACAAAAATAGTGCCTTGGGCAAAAAAATAAAAATAAGAAGCAAGTTTATAGTCATATTCTCCAACATATCAGTCAAATGTAAGTTGCTTATGTGAAATTCCTAGTCTTCTAGCCAAAGATATTTGGTGTGTGAGCTCAAAATGTTAAAGGCTCAGTCTCATGTAAAAATAAAACCAAGGGCCCATATTGGCTGCCTATGAAACAGAAATGAATCTAGTTTCCCTCTCTTCCATATACCCCCCATTCCCAACTGATGAGGGTACATACTATGCTAACATATATTTACTTGGATCCCAATTATCTTGTGAAAACTCCCTTAAAATACCAGAAACAATTATTTGATAGCTCAGTATTTATTCAGTAATTACCAAGGCCCTTATTAGCACAGCCCTCTGCTAGTTATTCCCTGGGATACAGAGAAGACAATCTTTTCTTAATGCTCCTCATCTGTTCATTGAGTAATGGCACATACACAGACAGGACCCAATACTAAAATGAGCAATCTGGCCCTGGCTGGTTTGGCTCAGTGGATAGAGTGTCGCCTGAAGGGTCCCGGGTTCAATTCTGGTCAAGGTCACATGCTCGTTCTGGGCTCGATCCCCAGTAGGCAGAAGGCAGCTGATTGGTGATTCTCTCTCATCATTGATGTTTCTCTCTCTCTCTCTCCCTCTCCCTTCCTCTCTGAAATCAATAACAATATATTTAAAAATAAAAATAAAACCAGCAATCTGGAACCTCAAACACTGAGAATTAATAGAACGTGCATTCTTGCTCCACTTCATTAACAGAAAATTTAGGTTAAGCCACGTCTCCACTTTCCTGCCTTTAAACGAAGACTTTCTGAGCTGTGGCATAGAAAGAATGGCTGCCACTCCATCCAGCGGGCACTTCACAAAAGAGTTTGTTGTTTGTTTTTCATCAAACTCAAGAAATTATTTCTAAGGCCAAATAATTGTAAGTTGATTGTACGCCAGCACAAGTTCAAATTAACTAGTTCTTAAAGGAGAAGTACATCTCTCTCATACCATTATCAAAAAATACCATGGAGTGAAACTGGTAATTCTGCACTAACTCTTCCTCTGTGCTTGTAAGGAAAGACGGTGGCTAGATGAAAATTCACCAAGTCTGCCTCTGCCCCACTAAAACAGATAAGTTCACCTCCCCACGAAATAATAGGTCATTTCCTATGTCTCTTCCTTCCTCACTTCAGATACAAAATATTAAGCAAATATTATGCCCAGTCCTCACTCCACCTGTTATCAAGCACACGCTCCACATTTATCATCTATCTTGGCCAATCAGTTGGGAATTTCTCCATGGCCTGAGACTTAAAAGAGAAAAACAAACAAAATAACGGAACCTTTCAGTCGGCTATAAATCCCTGGAGGGTGGAGTAAGTGGGTGCAAGTGAGAAAGCAGGGCAAGGTTCTCTGCCCTCTAAATCCTGAGGGATATACTATAACCTGAAGACGGAAAGGAAAACCATGGAAATCATCTCTTTATCCAGCGATTTCCCCCACGAACAATGCCCATGGAAATTTTATTTTGATTCAGTATTTCCAGGATGGATGAATCCCTATAAAAACATAAAAAAAAAAATTCCAAATAGCCCTTTAGTGTGGTTTAAAAAGAGAAGGTGGTTAGTCCTTCCTTTGCAAATATATTCCTTTGCAAGGCCATGGGTTCAAGCTTCCAAATCCTAACACAGACCACCATCATTTTAGTAAAGCCCACAGCACAGAGCCAATGCCCCAAGCTCACCCAATACATCTTACTGCGAGTTTCTCTCCTAAGGCGTTTGGAGAATTCTGGTCTGAAAAGACACTGAGGTTGAAATGTGCTAAACCACATTTCCCAAGATTATTGAGAATGTCTATGTATTTTCCCCTCATGGCACTTACAGAAAACACGTTATAGTGTACCGAATAAAACAAGGCTGCTGATGGCCAGCCATCGGCTCTGGTGACCGGGGGATGAGAGATCACTGTCTCGGTACGCCCTAGGAAGTTGGACGCCGTGCTGTAGCCCATCAGCTCCAAGTTCTGGTTCAACACCGGCTAGTCACTTAGAGATTCTCAACCACTAACTTGAACTGGCATCAAGGAATTTTGGAATGAAGGACCTTCTGGGCATATTTCAAGTTTTCACAAGGTGGCCAACAGTAAACCTAGTAGTACTAATCCTAATAAAAAAGATTCATCACTGAGTTCAATCAAGTGCTAAGATATTACAGGTCTGAATACCTTTTTACACAGCTTGTTAAACTCATCTTTACACATGTATGGCTTAACCCGTAACATATGGCTTAACTCGTTAACATTAAATAGTTTTGAAATGTTGACATTTTATTAAATGAATTTAAAGTCCTAGATTACAAATCAAACTTGACATATTATTTTAATCTCTTTTGTGTTCACTGGAAGAAGCTGGTTTGCAAGACTAACGAAGGAAGCTGAGCCCTATCTGCTTAGTTGTCTTAAATGATCACAGGGAACATTCCTAGACATTCCTGCCCAGAACATGGGTTACAGAGCTATAGATAAAGGAAGTGACTTGGAGAACAAGTTTTTGCGCCTAAGAGTCAACTGGGCACCAGCCATGAGGTAACCAATGAGCGATTAACACGCACCTGGGGTGTCTGAGACACTGGGGCCGTGCTCCCAGGGGACTGCAGCTCAGGAAGTTGCTGGCGAACCTCAGGGGCGGCTACACACATGGAGTGAACACACGAACATACATACACTTTCCTGAATTGTGGCTGGTACCTAATCACTTTCTCTGCCATTCACATGCTTTTGCTACAGCCACAAAGGTACCCAGACTTTTGAATGTCAACCAGGTGTGTTTGCATTTAAAACAGAGTGGCTTTTGAACTACCAGCAATAATTTCTTTTAAAAATATACACTTAAATGCATTAAACTGTGTAGAGTTGGAAGTGCACTGTTATACAGCTTTTTCATACTATTCTTTAAAAAGGACAGAGATCTGATAAAATCTGACCAATTATACAGTTATTTTTCAGTGATGGGGAAAAGCTACTTATTCCAGTGAAATAGAGTAAATATTTCATTTAAACCAAGTTCTGAATTTAACTTACCTAGCAGCCACATAAAGCTAAGCTGATTAATAAGACAATACTTTCATACACAATTAATCAATAATGCATCCTATATTTCACCTCAGATTTGCTATTATAAACAGACTCCTAAAACTAAATACTCAACTGAACATTATAATCCTACTGAGTAGTAACCGGATCGTAGAGATAGGATAAAAAACATATATACTAACGTCTCAATTATCAAGTATTAAAGAGGAAAAACAGATTTAAAACAAATTATTTCATTAATCTTTAATGTTTCTAAAGCAACATTCTGACTTTCAATGTGTGTGTATGTGGGTGAAATTAAAGGCTTATAAGCATTTTCTCTGAAAATGTTTTAGGATATCTGGGATTTCTTAAAAAACAACTCATTCCTCTCCTTTTAGCTGTGCTCTCCTGACCTTTAGCAACGCAAGAATTTCTAGTCTTTTCCCACAGTATTATTTCTAATACTGCTGTCTCATAACTCACAGGTTTTGTGTGTGTGTGTATATATATATATATACATATATATATATATATATATATATATATATATATGCTGGTAAATTTGGTGTACTGATGGGATTAAGGCAACAATGACAAGGGATAAAAGGGAGTGTGGTTGCTTTTCACACTCCCTCCTTCCTAGAAATTTCTAGAAGTTGAGAGACTGGTCACCTATTTTTCAGGTATATAAAGATCAGTCACAATCAACAAGGACGTGTCTTCATAGGTTTCATCCACTCTTGCTTAACTCCAAGAAGCATTTGTGGTCACTGATCAAACAAGGAGTCCATGGGTAAAAAGCACCTTAAAGTTAGCTGACTTTAAGAGGCGATGAAACATTCTATTCATTCATTCATTCATTCCATTATGCACAAGAAACATAAAGCGAATGAAAAATAACTAAAAATGTAAAGTCTGTTTCAGAGCCAAATCAGAGAACAAAGAGGACAGGGTGTGCTCTATACTTCCAGTGAGAAATCATGTTCCCAGATAGAAACAAAAATCAAAAGACACAGCGTAAGTTCCACGAGGCAGATTTCCATCTATTTTGTTCATGGGTATATTCCCAGTACCCAGAACTGTGCCAGCATACAGCCCCAAAAGTTTTTCAAATATATGATCAGAATAACAGTTTTAACTCTTCAAGTTTTTTTTTTGTGTTTTTTTTTTTATTTTAAATATAAAAGCCATAATGTAAGTTTGCAATTTTATGTGGTTAACCCTTAATCCCCAACTAAACTGTACAATCTGCGAGGGCCCGGACCATGTCTCTTTTGGGTCATTATTGTACCCTCAACCCCTAGCACGTTCTGGGAACACAGTAAATACTCAAACATTTGTTCAGTGAGGGGGGAAAATCAGTTCTCTTCATTTTTTTCTTTGGCAAACATGAGGAGCTTACAATTATTTTCTTTGTGAAGAATGGTGCCTTCTAACAAAATTCATCAGAAAATGAAATGGTAGGTGTCCCTCATTCTCCCCCACTTCTAGTCTAAGATCAGAGATCAGTCTGGGTCCACAATGACTGTCCCCACAGGTTGAGTCCCTAAACCAAGTGAAACTGACGTGAGTAACTCCATCACTAGAAATAAGACCGATAAGGAGCTGGACTCTCTGATGGGTCACAAATACAGACTTTTCTTCGAGAAAAGGTCGTGGCTGAGAATGACTAGAGGGAAGGTTTGCTTGGCTAATGAAACCCTCCCTTCCTTCCAGGCTGGCTATATGATTACACCCACACTTACGCAGGCTCCTTCTACTTCTCCGGCACCTGCTACCTCCTCTCTTCAGTTTCCCTTTTCTTTGTCCCGCTGGCTCAAAGGTGGAAAAGCACAGTCTGACCCGGAGGAGAGAGACTGCAATCAAGTACAAGCTTAACAAAAAGAAAAGCTCAACTAGGAAGTCATTAGAAACAGAAGAAATCCTACAGGAATAAGCAACTGGACACAAAAACTCAGAACAGTTTCCTCATTTGTGAAAGAAGAGGGCAAACCAAATCGTTTTTAAGGTTCCCTTTTCTTTGCCATTCCTAAGAATGAATTGGTGGAAAGAAAGGGGTAGTAGCCACCGAAAGCATGCCATTTGTTAGTACTTAATAGGTTATCATTTTAATCAGTTATAGCAGCCACCTTAGTTATTAAATGAAAATCAGAATGAACTGTAATAATAACCAGTCTCATCTGTGTAATTCAGTCAATAAAGTAAGTGAAGGCAGAAACCATTTTCCTTAATTTAAGGTATTAAATCTATCCACTGGTTGACTAGAACTCTGGAATCTGAATATTTAGTGAGTGTAATATTATATACCCCAAAAAAAGCTTATATTTGCTTATTGATTAGAGGTATTTTTGTTTCTTTGCATTATTTCTTAAATGTTCTGATAAACATGTATTGCTATATAATAAAAAAAATTTTGTTAAAAAAATATCCTTTATTTCAAGTTCATTTGAATAGTATTCCTGCCCAACCAAACAATATTACTTTTTCCCTACATCTAATTCTCTGAAATATTCAAGTTAATGATCTAAATGTTTCCTGAGACCTACAAGTTTTACATGAAAGTTGAAATAGGTGGCTTTTAATGGGAGATATCCTTAAACGAAAAGATTCTTCTTACATATGGAAAAATTATGTTAACTAATTAACAACGCCACTTAAACTAAGAAATTGCATGTCAATAGAGAGCCTTCATTCCTTGGTGATTTTAAGAAAAAAATACCTATGAGTTCTCAGGAACACCAACTTCCTTTTGCATCTCCTTCAGGATGCTCCTTTAAACTGTTCCTGCTGTCATTGTTATTATTATTATTACATCTTTCCATCCTTTTCTGCTTTAAAATAGCCACTGATCCCCTACAGAGAAAAATCCTGAACTGGAAGCCTGGGTTTAGCTCCCAAGTGTCACCCCCCTTACTCCCTGTGGACACCTTTGTGCAAGGTCTGCTACCAGCGACAATCCCACAGGCTCGGGTACCTTCCCAACCTGATCCTCTGGAAGGCCACCTCCTCTGGAAAACTTCCTTGGCATCAACGCATTCTCTCACCCAGAACCCCATCTAGATTTTAACAGAGTGCCATGTGAGCCTGCATGTCAACCACCTCCATCCGGCTGAAAGATCAACCAGCTGGATGATGTTTCAAAATTCATCTTTGCATCCCCCAAGGCCCAGCAGAAACTTTGGACCAAATTAATCTGGGTTCGGATCTCAGTTATCTTAAAAATAGTAGGTGGCCCTATTTAAAATGTATAGGGTTAAGTAAATATTGAAGTTAACCCTCATATACAGGACCTCCTAATTTTCTTTCTTTGCTTTATATATCAAAAGAGTAGATAAAAGAAATCAATATACATGTAACACAATAAAAAATTTTAAAAAAATCAATAGATTATTAGAAACCATTTTCCTACATGCCCCTTCCCTTTTGAACAAAAACTGTTTTCAAAAGAGCCTCTAACTACCCAGGGTAACTCTGCTTTCCTCCTGTGACAGCAGATGATACATTTTAAGCAGGACCAACTAAAGAACTCCTAGTTGAAATCTGATTTATGAATCTTATGCAACACAACGGTTTTTCATGCTAGTCAATGAGAATAGTCCCCTTAAACCTGGGTGGTGTGGACTAAGAAAAATCTGAATAATATGTGGACTATAGGACTATCGCTAATATAGCCATTCTAATGAACTCATCATGTTCCTGTTCATTTACTACTTTTCTTGGACAATATTATGAGATGTCAACACACTTCTAAGAATCCACAATCTAGAAACGCTACCCCAGATCTGTGTAAGGTTTAAAGAAAACCAAAATATATTGATTTCTAGTCTTGCCCCTCAAGAGATCCCTAAGGTACATAGAGGAAAACAAATATTAGACTTTGGTTATAACAGTATGTTTGGAGTGACAGACTGGTGAATAACTTTATTTCAACATCTAATACATACCAATCCCTGAGATAGGCACATTTTACATATTATCTTATTTAAACTTCAGCGGATACTAAAATGCCCATTTTACAAATGAATAAATGGATCAAGAAAGTAAACCCCCAGTAAGTAATGGAGTCACAATTCAAATACACTGATGCAAAACCCTATGCTTCTGTTAGAGGCAGAAATAGAATAGTGGGGACTAGCGATAGTTATAAGAAATATTAATCAAGCTCCCTTAATTGTGATCGTTCTGTTCCGATTAAAGAAAGCGCATTCTAATCTGGCTGGGAGTTGTATGACCCCGGCCCTGGGAGTTAACCTTTCAATTCTGTCCATTCTCCTTCTAGAACTGCCTGGCCTCTAGGAAAGGTTTCTTGTTGCTGAAACAATGCCCTTGCAACCTCCAGCCCTGCCTGTGATCTGTAACCATTTTACCCATTCTGGTTCCTTTTGCCTACTTTCCCATGCCTGTCACACCTATTTATTCCTTTGGCATACATTCTTAGTCCTCTCACCTACTTCGCCATGTGATCTTTGTCCTTCTACCCAATGTCTCTCCTCTCTAGATCACCCTGGCTTCTTGGCATTACCGTGAGCTTGTGAAGCTAATTTAAGTGAAAGCAGTGATCTTTGAATAAATGTGTTCTAACTCAAATCGTGAGGGGCAAAAACAGAATACTGCGGACTAGCTATGGTTACGGGAACCATTAACCTGCTGTTAACCACAATTGCCTGGTGATGGTTAAAGAAAGGGTTTCTGACCTGGCTGGGAGTTGTCTGCCCTTAGGACCGGGGAGTAAACCTTGGACTCTTTCTCATTCGGGAACTGCCCATTGTCATGGCAAGATTAACAACCTTGCTGCCCAAACAATGGAGTTCCTCCATACCCTACTTCCCCATGCCTGCGGCCCCTAATTCCCCCTGTAATCCTGGTCTCCCCTATGTAAGCAGCTGCTATGGGGGCTTGCAGAGCGGACTTTTGTGGATGACCTACTTGCTCCCCCACATTGCCAGCAGCAAATGCTCATATATGACTCAACCCTGTCTCTGCTTAATTGGCTCAATGCCATGCCATCACTGTTGAAGAATTTCCTCTATAGCTCATTAAATACTATTTCTAATACTAACCTACCTTATAGTACCTTTAAATTGAAGTTCTTTCCCAATTACCACTTCATTATCATCATGTCAATCTGTGAGGAAGCTGGAAATGTACCATTATTTCTATTTTATAAATAAGGAACAAAAGCAAAGGAAAACCAAGTCATTTGCCTGAAGTCCTGGACAGAGCCGGTTCTGAAACCTGCTTCCCAGTGTCCGTTAGATCATGGCCCTCGCTTTCTCTTCTTTAATGATTCTCTAGTTTAAAACCCAATAAAAGCAACAATTATGCTTACGTGGACTAGTTGGAAGTTTGTGATCTTTTCAAATAATACAGGCATATTAATATATGATGCTATCTTTGCACAAAGTTAGCTCCTTGCTCTAGCCATTTTAGCTCAGTGGACAGAGTGTCAGCTTAGACTGAAGGGCCCCAGGTTCGATTCCGGTCAAGGGCTCGATCCCCCCTTTAGGGGCATGCAGGAGGCAGCCATTCAATGAGTCTCTCATCATTGATGTTTCTATCTCTTTCTCCCACTCCATTCCTCTATGAAATCAATAAAATATATTTAGAAAAAGAAAATGGATGTCTAAATCTGAATGATACCATAAAAAAAAAATTAGCTTCGTAGTGAATAAATATGCCTAACTGTAAAATCAGCTATATCCATAGGAGAAAAAATATTATCTATTAATATTGGATTTTAACTGTTTTTTTGTTTTTTAATATATTTTATCGATTTTTTTACAGAGAGGACACGAGAGGGAGAGAGTTAGAAACATCGATGAGAGAGAGACATCCATCAGCTGCCTCCTGCACGCCCCACACTGGAGATGTGCCCGCAACCAAGGTACATGCCCTTGACTGGAATCGAACCTGGGACCTTTCAGTCTGAAGGCCAACACTCTATCCACTGAGCCAAACTGGTTTTCGGCAGATTTTAACTGTTTTTAAGAGAGACACAATACAAAACGTGGACAGTGGTTTCTCTACTACCTCAGTATAAAACCAAAGCTCAGTATTTTTAAAAACCTGGAGTAGTTTTGAAACGGGATGGCCACTGGGTCCGGATGCCTGTCACTACAGAGCCAATTAAGCAGAGATAGGGCTGAGCTGGATATCAGCGTTTACTGAAATAAACTGGCAACATGGGAGAGCATCAGGTCATCCACAAAAATCTACTCCACCCTCCACCTCTCCGCCCCACAAACCAGCTGCTTATTTCGGGGAGCAGGACAACGGGGAAGTAGGCAGAAGGAGGAAGGACGGATTTAACGGTTGCAGGTGACAGGCATGTGGGCCAGGAGGCTGCAAAGGGCAGGCACCTCTTTCCAGGATAAAAGGCGGTTCTCAGTAAGGAGAATGGCCCATTCCGGGTTAACTCCCAATTCCCCGGGCAGGGACAACTCTCAGCCAGGTTAGAATGTTCTTTCTCTCATCAGAACACAACAACTGTGGTTAACATAGCATGATTAATAGTTCTACGCCTAACCATTTCTTAAGCCAGAACTAACGTATATGAGGCTTTCTGTCTACTTACTTGCCTCACTTGGCTACATTTGCCACAGATTCCTATGCAGTGGCCTTCACATTTATCACTTACTAGAGGCCTAGTAAACGAAATTCGTCCCTAGGCCCATCAGGTTCCCCCGCTCCCCGCCTCCTCCTTCCCTCAGTGCCCTGCCCCTGGTCACCCACCATGTTCTGCGTAGCCCCCTGGTGGTCAGCGCATGTCATAGTGAGCGATTGAATTCCTGGTCTGGTCAAACACCCAAGGGGACACTTTGCATGTTAGCCTTTTACATATATAGATGGTCTTAACATTTACAAACAAATACAAAAATAATGAAAGTTCTTGGAATCCACTTTTAAATAAATCAGTTTGAAACGTATGCCTTATTTCTATAAGAGGTAAGCTGGCATTACCAAGTATTACTGAAACAAATATGACAATAATTTCTAAAAAAGAATCTAATCCCTGGTACTTTCTGATGGAAGCTAGTGTATTGTGAAATCTCCAAAATGATCAATAACTTCTAGAGAAGTCTTTTCAGGGACACAGAGAATAAATGAAGATCCGGTGACCAAGGTCTGGGTTTGGCTGACGATGAGGGAGCTCCTGAAACTCTGACTTCCAGTTTTAAAGCCAGATGCGTTAGCCACCCTGACACTATGGACCGAAGAACCCCTTGTAGATACTTGACAGCATACAGACAAAAACTAAATGTTTTCTAATCACCTTTCTTTCCAAAAATCACAAATCCAATTCTCTTTCTGCTTCATTCAAGCCACAGTGAGCAAAGAGAAATGAACAGGACACACAGTAGTTCAGGAAGAGAGAGAGGTGTACATTTTTTTGTGTGTGAGAATCTATTTTCAGGCATTAACTCATGAAGTGAAATTTTAAAAAGTGAACTCACTTTCCCACTGAAAAACATCCAACTTTCACTTCTTATGCTCTTTTTACATAACTATTTGAGTTGAAATAAAGCCAACATGTCCCATTCTGTGGTTTGTATCAATCAACATGACTGCTCATTTAGCAGGGAAAAGAGAAATCTATAACAATATACATAATTGAGAGTAGCATGTCAGGATCCAGGCAATGAGACAGTATGTTTCAAAGGACATGAGCTAATACTATCTTCCAGTATCTTCAAACTAGTCAGTTTAGTATAAATCACTTCTATACATCAACCTGTAGATCAGACTTTTTCACTCTTGATTCAACAATTTCAAGCTAAATGCCCAGCTATGCACACAGCCCTCTGAAGCCACAGCAAGAAGATGACTCACCAATTGGCAGCTGTCTTAGGTTCTACGAATAATGGAGCCTGCCTGGATGAGAACAAATGTTTATGCCCAGCACATGACCCCTTCCTGCTCGGATAAGAGAGAGAGAGAGGCTAAAACACTGGTCAGTAGTACAGTACTTGTTATATAGCGTCAAGAATCAGACTTTGGCCCTGGCTGGTAAGGCTCAGTGGATAGAGCTTCTGCCTGCGGACTGACAGTCCCGGGTGGGATTTCGGTCAAGGGCGCATTCCAGGGTTGTGGGCTCGATCCCCAGTGGGAGGCATGTAAAAGGTAGCCAATCAATTCTCTCTCAACATTGATATTTCTCTCTCTCCCTCTCCTTTACTCTCTGAAATCAGTAAGAAATATATTAAAAAGTCAGTCTGGCCGAAATCGGTTTGGCTCAGTGGATAGTGCATCGGTCTGCGGACTGGAAAGTCCCAGGTTCGATTCCGGTCAGGGGCAGGTACCTTGGTTGCGGGCACATCCCCAGTGGGGGGCGTGCAGGGGACAGCTGATCGATGTCTCTCGATGTTTCTAACTCTCTAGTTATCTCCCTTCATCACTGTAAAATATCAATAAAATATATATTTTTTAAAAAAGTAAGTCTGTTCCAAAGAAGACTTATAATTCACGTGGACCTTTAAAATGTCCTCTCTACATTTTATATTCTAATGTTCACTTACTGAAAAGTACAACAGAATTAGATCTAAGAGGATAAAAATCAATTTTATGACCCCCTAAATTAGAAATAACTGAACATGCAAATTATATACTGAGTTAACTGCTTCAAGAAACTTGAAGTCAGAGTCACGAGAAAAATAAATCCATATTTAAACCCTCCTGATATTCAATGACTGGATGTCAGTTCCCACTCAAGTGTAAATTAGTTCACATTTAAGTTCTAGTTCCTTGATGGCCATCTTGATGTGGAAACGGACACCATGCCTCAGTTAATAACATATGGGTTTATAAATATGGAGTTTTAAAAGAAACTTACCCTTTCCCTTGTGCAGCTCTGACTTCCAACCGTTTCTATAGAAACAGGAGGACAAGTGCCAATGCCAGAAGTCTGCCAATTAGAACTCATCTTTTAGTTGAACAAGAAAGCCACATCCCAAAGACGGCTAGAGGTTTTTGATTCTCAGTAGTTCCTAAAAAGAAACCCAGGAGGAAAAAAAGACATTGAACCAATTACTGTACTTAGAGATGCTCCCTCCTTTAAACTTGGCTATCAAAGTAGTAGAGGAGGTAGGTCCAACACCATATGTATTTTAAAAAGTCGTATTTAGACCTTCAGATATGTCTAAACTTAAGAAGCAGCAAACAGAAGCAAAAGTGTCTTTGAAGGTTCAAAATATCTTTAAACCAACACATTAAAGCAAAACCCACCCATGTATCACAGAAATATTTTCAATCACCAAACTTAAAAATTCAGATGAGTTCATTCCTTTTGTGGAGTGAATTCTCAGTGAGATTATACCACCGCAGAGGGTAAATTTCACAAATGACATTTCTCAGGAGAAATAGGTAAGTCTCCACTAAAAACGAACCTCTCAGGTCTCAGGAGAAATCGTTCAAGCCACAAATAAACCCTAGAAAAGGTTTCTAGAGATGCTGACAGTGCTGTGCTCGACAAAAAAGAAAAAAAGAAAAATCTACAAAACACATGCGTCAATTTAAAATCTGTGGGATGTGAGAATAGCCTAGCTGCAATTTTGCATTTGGTATCGACATGGTTGCTTGGCAAATGTATTTCATTATCTTTAATCGTAAAAACGAACGCATTAAAAATATCATTTCTGTGTCTACATGGATACGTTGCAATTTATTCTTTGAAGAGTCATACTGGACCACTCCTGTTAGCATATGTGAATTTTAAATTTAACATTTGTTATATTATTATTGTAAACTTTAAGATGAATTGAATATAAATTAGTTTTTTATTCTTATTGCTATGTGAGAAAAATCAATTCACTTATGAAGTTACTATATTAAAATGAAAACAGAAAGGCCACTAGGAACCACTCCCCAGTCCTGTCCATATCCATCTCCCCCACTGAAAGCTCTAGACCTACCTCGACCAGATTTTCTAAATGAGGGGACACCTATGATCCAACAGAGTCTCCAAGAACCTCATCTGTATCTACAAAAAGTAACAAGTTCTATCTCATAACGAAAAGAGCGGACCAGAACACAATAGGAAAGACAGAAAAGAGACAAACATAAAATAATCAAGAACCAAGGGGGAGAGGCAATAGTAACCCCTCCCCCGTCTCCGTGGCAGAGACCACTGGTCTCTGGTCGCCAGAAGCTCACTCACCAAGAACTCTTTGGTGCTTATTTTTCTTGGTGAACCATCTTTTTTAAATTCTTCAAAGTAAATGTCACTGACTAATGCCCAAGTCTGAGAATCTTACTCACAAGGGGTGTTTAATCATCTATTTTTACTACACAGAATATTTATGTATCTACATCTCAAGCGGTGCTTCTCGATCTTTCAAGTCCGATACATACCAACTGCCTGGGGATCTGGGTCCATTCAACAGGTTTGGGGTGAGGCTCTGCAATTCTGGATTTCTAATGAACTTCCAAGTGATGCTAACACTGCTGGACCACTCTCTTAATAGCAAGGATGGTAGATGACTGAGCAATATCCCTGCTGTTCTGAGCCCGTATGTTTAACATGTGTCTCTGGAGCAGTGCTTTGCAACCCTGGCTACAGGGTAGTCCCCTGGGGCACTGAAAACAAGAGAAATACTGGGCACTTGGCAGAATCCCACTTGACCTGGGATCAGTTTTTATGAAGCTCTGAGCAACTGTCCCAGCCACTGGTATTAAAAAGCTGATTTTAATATGGAGCCAGGTTCTGCTCTACAGAACTCAGGAAAATTCTAATGAAGGTACCTAATTTATTGAGGTGTTTCTCTATATAAAGAATATACACATACTAAATGCTTATCTTGAGAACAAAGTAAAACTACTGTCGGTTTCTATATGCTGAAATAAAAATTATATGGAACAATTTTCCCAAGATGTCTTAACATATGTATGTATGTAGCACCACAAAGCGTTCATTTTGCCTGTGCACAGTTCCACTCTGAACATAAATGTATGAAGTCCTCTTGCTGGGGAAAAGGAAATCTGTTGGTCATTTGGTAAAGGTTAGATACCAATTCAGCACTTAAAAACTGTATAAGCTCGTGTATCTAGATGGTTTGCATAGGATGACAGCCATTCTACAGAAAGACCCTGTTTGATACCACAGGAGAAATGGCAAGTTACAAAATATAGAAAGCATGATCCATGTGTTAGAGCAGAAATTAGATATGATGACTAGTATGCCTACAGCTGAAAATGTCATGAGTCTGATGAAAGCAGACAGAATAAGAAATAACATGATGAGAAAATGAGGTACAAGAAGATGGCTCTGAAATCTCGAGGTGGCCAACAATTATGAACCTGAAGAAGAAATAAAATCTCTATCATGGTATTTAAATATGGAACACTGTAGATCTCTGAAGAACACAGAAAATCTGAAATGCTAATTTATCTTTGAAGGAAATTTGACTTGTAAATGTTTGAAGGAGTTTCTATTTTGAATTACTTATATTGGTTTATCTTCAATTTGTGTAGCTAGTTAATTAATTCTTCGAATATTTGGGCACCTATTATATGTCAGGCGTCATTCCTGATCTTGGAAATAATATAAGGAAATTTGTGTTACTTTCCAGAGACAGATAGTCAAATCTTGATCAAATCACATCACTCCTGCTTAAAATCTCCAATAACTTTCCATTGCATTCAGCCCTTAGACTAAAATAATCCAAACCTGCCGAAACCGGTTTGGCTCAGTGGACAGAGCGTTGGCCTGTGGACTGAAGGGTCCCAGGTTCGATTCCGGTCAAGGGCATTTACCTTGGTTGCAGGCACATCCCCAGTGGGCGGTGTGCAGGAGGCAGCTGATAGCTGTTTCTCTCTCATCGATGTTTCTACCTCTCTATCTCTCTACCTTCCTCTCTGCAAAAAATCAATGAAATATATTTTAAAAAATAAAAATAAATAAAATAATCCAAACCCTTTGTCTTTGGCAACAAGGCCCTAACATGGTTTACTATCTCCCTTCTTCCATCAGAAAGTAAGTTCATGAGAAAAGAGAAACTTGTCTGTTTTCTTTATCAATAGACTCCCCCGCCCCAAGATCTAGAACAACGCCTGCTATAAAATAGGTAACTAAATATTTGAAGAATTTGCTACATTAACTGAAGACAACCCAGTATACATAATTCAAAATGGGAAATCTTTCAACTGCTTACAAGTCAAAGATACACTCAACTTTACCTATAATTCCATTGTTCCCATCCTATTGGTAACCTAGTTAGAAGGTGGTTGACAGGTGATGTTCATTCATAGAAAATCACTTACATGTGTATATACACATGCAATCCTAGAATCACCTGCAATTTGAAGTTAGACTGTAGTCACGTTATTTTTAGATTAACATCTGAAAACTCAAGGGTAGCTCAATCCTTTCCTGGCTGTGTATACCTTAGCCAAGTCACAAACATGCCTGGTATCCCTTTAGCGTATCATCAACAGTGGACCTTCTTCACAGACTGTTAGAAGGCAAAGTTAAATACTGAGCAAGACTGAATTCCTTGGAGAAGTCATTATGTGACTATGAGACTGTTATTTAAGTGACACTGTTAAGTGATAAATTCCATGGCATTGGTCGTTTCATTCTGCTTGTCTCCGCCAACAGCTTTAATTTTGATGCATCATCTGGAAGCGCCTCGTCTCAGCTTCAGACAGAACAGCCTATTCTGGCTCTCCTGTCGCGGCTTCTTTCCCAGCACTACGTTCCCTTCCCATGTCTTCAAATGTGTACACACTTCAGCACTGCAGCCTGTGGGCAGTGTCGCTCCACATGTGGCCGCTGACCATAGAACTGACCTGGGGAGCTTGTGAAAGAACAGAGTCCTGGCCATGCTGGCCCTCACAAAGCCCCTCAATGTCTGGGATCGCAGTCAAGGGCCTGTATGTTTCCCAAGAACTCTGGATGCTGATACACTCCAGAGCCTGACATCCACTGCCCATATGCTCACAGCTTCCATCCCGTCCCAGCCTGAAGACAGGAGCGAAGTGACAGGGCAGTGACGATAAAGGCCTGGTTAGAATCCTGGTCCTATCGCTCACTCGCTATCAGATTATGGTCTGTGGTGAAACATGAGACAGAACTTGGCAGAATGTTGGCCTCAAGCGGGTATTTGATAAATGACTGCTATTATTAATACTGTGACTTGTTATCAACATTTCAACTGGTGATGCATCCTCACTCCCTGCCCTCCTCAAACTGGCTTATCCTCGGGATTCTGTTTTTGTTGATGCAACCATTTTACTCCTTTGCCAAGAAGCTTCCGCCTGCATCTTTTCCATCAATCAACAGGCTGCTAGATTGTGATTCATGCTTGTCTGCCTGATACCTCCCCCTCCCCCCTTCCACATCCTTCTCGAACTAACAAATTCTTTTGTAAGGCTGATGACCATTCTAGCTTAAAGTAACCTTAAACCTCATCTATTCATTCATATACCCATATCACCTGTGAAAATTCATTAGTAAACCAACTGTAATATTGTGACAATCTCTTCTCTGGCTGTTTTAAACTGTGAATTTTTCCCCTGATATTTAACTATTTACCTGGTTATGGTTATGTCACTTTTACTTCAAGGCCAAAATCTCTTAATTGCTAAGAACAATCTTGTCTGAGGTTTGAAGGAATTTTATTATTCAATAAATTCCTCTGCTAACAATTTACAGCTAGGTTATAATTCAAGTTATTAAGTAAAAGGGTCTTTTAACGAGGGAAGCTTAAAGAGAGTAAGATGGGAGATAAAGGTGATGGTCAGACAAGCCATAATCAGATATCCTATTGTACAAAGAAAATAGATGCTACACAAGTCATAAGTACTAAATTTACTTCCTGAGATCAACAACTTGGAAACAACAATATAACTTAACCCACAGAAGTGGCAATTTATAAAATCAAGGTTGATTCACCAAAGTCGGGGTAATCCCTATTTTCAATTTTAACACTCACAGCCAGAAATCAGTTCAGAGATGGTCATGGAACTATTTCCTTTAGAGTGGAACCCTGAATTTAGATCACATGAAAGACATTGAGAAATCACACCAATATTTCAAAAGGGCGGTTTCCACTTTATAAAACCAGAACCCCAGATCTAACAGTGGACCTAATTAATTTTTCTTTCCCAGAGTAGCTGGCAATAAAACTTCTTGATTAATTTCAAAACTGCCATACTGTGTACCTTCCCATTTTGCATAAAGTTTCATATACAAATAAATGCCTTGGGTGCAACATTTCTTCTTATTCCTGAGAGAGGAAGCCTGAGATCTTAGAAAGATACCAAATATGCAGAAATATGTAGAGTGTAACATAATCTTCGTCACATCGCTATACTAATTTAAAATACTTGTTTAATAACTGGAAAAATTACTTAATGGGCTTTCAGTATGAACTAGCCAGAGAAAGAAAGTGCACTGGAAATTGACATTCCTAACAGGTATAAAAACCTTTAGACATGTAGGTAAGCAATCATTTTAGCAAAGCTTTAGATGGCAGCCAACTCATAAGCAGATGTTTAAAAAGTCTTGTAAGGCACACTGAAAACCTGAAAACAAAACAAAAAAACACCTTTCTCCTTTGTAAAGAGATAAATAAAAGTTTCATTTAAAAAAATTCTCAAAAATTTTTATCCCATTTTAAATAAATCAAGAAAACCTAAATCACATTATACATTAAACTACTGTGATTGTGTTGCCAAAATCTCACACTGATTAATATTGGGGGAAGGAGCTGGATGGGTTCAGAAGGCTGGGAAGACTAAATGGACCATGAAAATGATATAATAGCCTTGTCGACATTGTCTATTCACTCCTCTCAAGTTGTAGTGGCCAAATTTTATAATCTCTTTATAGGACAAGAAAAAAAAACCAAAAAACAAAAAAAAACCCCCACTAACCATTTTGGCTAAATTATCTCTCATTCCTAATCTGATGGTACACATTTCTTCGTTGTTGTTGCTACATACACTATATAATTTTGTTAACTTGGAGGTTTACAGCAGGAAATTCTTCCAGCACCAGTCAATCACCACTAAGGCTGAAGTTCATGGCTAACGGAAAATGTCAAAATGTTAAAGGATATCAAGGCTGCAGGCTCCAAACCCATTACCAAGATTTCAATGCTTTGGCTCCCACAATAACTTAAAAAAATATATAAAAATAAAAATACCAGTAGTACAGAAGTTCTGGCCTAGCATGGAATTTTACAAACACCATCCCTTGGTGATGGGGAGGTAGTGCCTGAAGGTTTCCAGAGAAGCATACCCCCGGCAACATGAAAATCCCTCACCCTGGGAGTGAGAGAAGGCATTTTGACCTCTCCAAACCCTCTTACCTGGTGACAAGAGTCTATACAGCTGTTTGCCACTGGCACACCACCTTGCAGAGTATAAGCGTGGCATCCTTGGCTGGTAAATCACCTGTTGCCTAAGTAAGCATCATCCCGCCTGGAGACAGCACCAGGCTCTTCCATCCGAGGTTAAAAATTCACAACAGGCCCGGCAAGCCTGCGCGCCAAGGTGGTCTTCGTCTGCAACTAGTTAAGTTTACAACTGGCCAACAGCAATGGTGTCTGAAGCCAAGGGCGCGGCACTGCTGGCTTCCTCTTGCGCTCCGGCGTGGGTCACTGTGCACCGAAGTCTCCTGCTGCAAAGAGGGGGGTCGTTCTCCTGCACTGGGTACAGCTTCCAAAGCTCAGGACCCCCTGTGCAGGACAATGCAGGAACTAAAGGCAAACACCTTCTCCTCCTTAAGGATGCCTCCATTTTTTTTTTTTTTTTTCCTCACAATCTGTACTACCAACCGAGGTGTCTGGGCCTGAGTGTGCGTTCGTACCTAGGAAAACCGTCACGGTGCATGCACATCCAAGGCATGTGGGACCCACAGGTCAAGTAAGGCACAGATACCGAGTAACGGTTCTAATTACCAACGCTAAGCTCTCAGGAACTCTTCATCCATTCAGAACTAAACCCATCATCATCATCATCACTGCACACCTCGGGTGAGAAGCCCCTGGAGACGAAGGAGCTCCTCAAATGTGTCAGGAAAGGCTTTATTAACATCATCATTAACATTTAAAAAGCAAAACGGAGCATTCTCCTTCTTTTGGCAATTTGGTGCAAACGTTAAGTGCAAGATAAAAAGCAACTGCAAACTTCTCTTCAAATTAAAAATGAAACTAAGGCCAAACGTGAACAGGTGAACAAAATAAATCAAAACTTAAAAATGTCAGCAACTCCGGCTCTTCAAACCAGCAAAGCCCCCGACTCGTGCACTGTGGTGAGGCTTATACGGTGCTTGCCGCCCCGGCTTCTTTCGTGCCAGCCAACAGCACCATGTATGTCCTCAGCGAGTTGAGGACCGAGGAGCAAAGGATCCCCTCCGCTGCAAACAAAGGGGGGTCACAGTAACACTAGTGATCCTTCAGAACGGACACACCGCGATAAGTCAAAATGATGGTCTCCCTGCTTCTTGCTCAGGACATACAAGATCTGAGCAGCAAGTAACGCCTCGGCTGCAAACAAAGGGGTCAAAGGTTTGCCGTCAATTCACTTCCAGGCAGAAAAACATTTTCCTCAAAAGAAACAATTTATTTAGAATAAAACAAAAGCAGCTCAACTGTGAGCGCACGTTTGAGTGACAGCTACTTTTAAGCTGTGTGAGCCATAAAAAGGGTTTTTCTTTACTTTTCCAGAAATCTTGTGTACACAGCACAAAGCAAGGTCAACTTTTTTTTTTTCCACTTAAAACACCGGCATTGGCATCACAATAGCAGATACACAACTTTAAGCTGCCATTTTAGTAAAATGCACAAATACTAAACAGATTAGCTTTCTTCCATCAAGAGGCCCATGTAAACTCCACATAAGCCACAACTTCTCTTCGAAAAGGTCCATTAGAGCTTTGATTTCCGTATCTTCATCCACTGTTCACCAGCTTTGCTTGCAGGAGGGAAAAAAAGGTTATTCAGTAAAAATGTTTACAATATTAAAAATATATATATTTTTCCCTATGCCATCATAGATGAACACTTCGTTAACAAGCCCTTCCTGGATAGTCCACCTTGACCTCAAAAAGCACCAATAATACCCATTGGCACAAACCTTGAAACGAATTTACTGTATGAACAGACAAATAACAAGTAGAATAGGGTGGATTTTTTTTTTTTAAAGACTGCAATTAAGTGAGGATTATAGGACTGAAAATATCCTTTATACTCATGTAAACTGAGTAAAACGTACTGAAAAAAATTTCAGAAGACAGCAAGTTTATAATCAACCTATAATCAATATATTCTACGTATAACTTAAAAAAATGAAACTGTTAAACGGTAAAGTTCAGTTAAACTTTTACCCCCTCTATGTTCATTCTGTCATTTATATGGAGCAGCAATACAGAACTGCCCCGTTATTATATATAGAAAGGGGTCAAGAAACAAAAAGCATTTAAAAATCCACCTTCATCTGTGTTACCAAAGACAGCAGCTGTTACTTTAAGAAAAAACACTCACATAAACCCATTGCTAAACAGCCAAGAACATTTCAGGACTTTTACTTTTCAGTGCTGTTTAAACCACACATAAAACTTTTTATGAAGATGGACAGCTCCCTGTGGCTACCTGAATCATTTTCTCCCCTCCCTTAGCGACCTCACTCTAACCAGAATGTTAACAGGGCCACATCCACGTGTCCTCTGCTTGTTCTAATACTTCTATCGATCTCAAAACCATGCATTGTGGCAGAGATAGAAAAAAATGTCCAGAAATTCTCTCCAAAAATTTTTTTTTTCACATGAAAAGTCATAAAGGCCCTCTTCTCAAGAGGATTTCCTAATTCTGTTACCACAGAGTTTTTGGTGAATGGTTGGTTCCAAACTGCAATTCAAGCTACACCTATATAATGAGCAATTTCACTGTCGAAAAACAGTGGATTTAAAATTAAAAAAAAAAAAAGGTAATGTCAGTGAAAACCTGCTCATAAGTTTTAAAATAAACCTAAACCGTGTTTGACTCTGAAAGCAACGAACACACACCTTACTTTTTACAACTGTACCTCGAATGATCTACTTAAGAGAAGGGCCAGAACAGAGTACCTTCAAAATGTGTCAAAAACTTATACAAGCCAGAGGATGGGCATTTTAAGATGTAATCTTTAAAGGGAAGTCTATCTATGCTCAGTTAAAAGTCAAAGCATACATTTTATACCAGGAATTCAATGTTCTGTGTGGAAAACTCTTTCTAAGAATCCCAGTTACAACCAACAAAATAATATTTAAAACTGGCTAGGAGCTGAACGCTGAATTTTCCATAAACTTTGAAGTGGTGATCCAAAAGTCTTAATTGGCTTGATGTTTTCACCAATAATACTTAATAAGTCATTAAATGATACACTGAAGAAATTTTCTTTCCATTCATTTGAACCGAATTCCAGAAACATCAACTAAACAAGTATTTTTTTTTTAAAGTATAAGAAATAGAAAAAAAAAATTGGTTGTTACAAAGAACACCCAATGCTGAGATAATGAAATTCTGACCAATCAGCATCAGACCAGACAGTTTTGGACTTTTGCTTTCATTCCATTCTGAAGATTTAAGTCAATAGTTCACCAATGTTATAAAACTGAACGAGAATGGGCATCACAAATAAGAGATTCATCTGAATGATGGCACTCTGTGGGTAAGCACCAAACAAAACATAATTAGGTATTTACAATACATACGTTCAGAAATGATATCAAAGCCATTGTTCCTACAACATTGAAGCACAAATTTCCCAGGTTTAACAAAAGCTGCAATGTCAAGTAAAAATTCACACAAACATGGAGCAACAACACACGAGAGAGAGAGAGAGAGAGAGAGAGAGAGAGAGAGAGAGAGAGAGAAGGGGGGGACGAAAAGCACACACTTCGGATTATCATAAAATTAGATGTCATGGACTTCACTCCCTAAAGGAGCAAAACTATTTGTCCAGCCATCTTATCACAAGATATTCAGAAGTTAATGGTTACTGAGATTTAAACTGGAAAAATGTATCTAGCCAAACTGTACTTTGACCCGATGTATGCACAGACTGCACACTTGCATTAGTTTCTGAACAGGTGTCTATGCCATATCACCATGCCACACTCAGCCTTTAAAAAGCAAAAAGCAGCCCAGCAGGCATGGCTCAGTGAGCGCCAACCTCCTATGAACTAGGAGTTTGGAGTTTGATTCCCCTATCACGGTATGTTCCTGGTCAGGGTGCATGCCCAGGGTAGCAGGCTGGGTCCCTGGTGGGGGGCATACAAGAAGCAGGCAATCAATGATTCTCTCTCATCATTGATGTTTCTCTCTCTCTCCCTCCCCCTCTGAAATCAATACAAATATTTATATATATTAAAAAAAAAAAAAAAGCACCCAAAGCTTTAATTGTCGGACTTCAGGTATTTCCCCTACAGGCTAACCAAGGACATTTATGTGCATAGCCTAGTACTTTCCTTCCCTCAAAATGACTAGTTTTTCCAGTTTAAAAACAAACAAAACCTCTAAAACTAAAAAGAACACTTATGAATGGATAATGAAAACTAAACAAAACAAAAAAGACACAGCAGTGATGAGGCTTTCATGCTGACATGCATCAGAGACCTGTCATAATGAAAAATAAAAAATTACATGACACTTCCCTGGGTTATTATTGGTGCTATTTTAAACTACCAGCTTTGATAACAGAAAGAAAACAGTTGGGTTCTGCCAGGCTTTCAATAAGTCACTTTCACAGAATAGAAACATGACCATGATCCAAAAGGTCCGAAAGTTTCTAATCATAATTAAATATCAAGGGCCTTAGCCAAAGTTCTCAGCATTTAAATCGGGAGTAATGTGGGGGGGAGTAAAAGGGGAAAGTGGATATACTAATGACCTGAGAAACTATAAGTGGGGGCTAAGGAATAGATGAAAAAAAAAAAAAAAAAAAAAAAACAACCAAAAAAAATCATCCATTACTGGTAAGCAGCAAAAGCCTCTGTTAAGAACCAGAAGTCAATATAATCTTCAGCTTTAAAAAAAAACCGTGAGGGTGGGTTATTTTGAATTAATTCCAGATGTGTGGGAAAATAAAACAATAAAGAGTTTTCCTTACACTGACATTTTAATTCTCTGTGGTTGGACACCAGTGGAAATATTAACCCAAGATTTCAAAGATGGTCCAAACATTTCCCATAACGTAATGTCATCGCTACTGTTTAAATATGAAAGTAAGAATACAAACAAAATTTTAACAGCATGTCAAAGGCATTTCACCATGACTAAAAAATTCTGCAATCTAGACATGGCTGATGAATGCCCATAGAAACAAAAGATGACTTATGAGCCTGCAGACAACTCTTCTTTCTATTATTGCAATCAGGAATTTGAATGAATACAAAAACTCATCTTTGATGAAAAATACTTGAGTTTTGAAATATGCACAATTAGAAATGTACTTGCTACACCTCTCTAAAAAAATCAGTAAAAACAACCCACACACCAATAACTGACCAAAGAATTCTGAGTTTAAAAGCACCTAACTCACTTGCATACGAGTGTAAGCATAAGACGTATGGTTTGTAACATACTCCTCAATTTTTACTGAACAGTTACAGCTACAAACCAAAAGTGCATATACGGGATACAGAACTCAAGAATTAATGATAAAAATGCGTTATGTTAAAGCAAACTCTCTGGGAAGAAACCGTGTATTTTAAGAGAAATACTCAAATACTTGATTAAAATAATTACATAGCTATACAATTTTCCAGCTTATACTTTTTGAGGTCCCTGATCAAAATTTTTCATACAAATATTTCTGGCACAGAAATTATTTACCTACATACCAATCAAGCCATATTTAGGTGTGTATCTTTATATAATCAGTGGGCTTTTTCCTCCAGATTTTGACTTCAAAATTTTGGTTTTGTAACTTTGAGGATTTTTTTTTTTTAAGCTCAAGGTTAAAAAGGAAAGAAAACAAACAAAGAGGAGGAAAAAAGTTACTCAGAATCTGAGTGGGGACTGCTAATTAAAGTAAATCCATCTGCCTGCTACCTTCAGGGCATCCCTTTCACTTAATAACTAAACTATCCTGACTTCTCTATAAGGTTTATAAAAATATAAAAAAAGAAAAAGGCTACAACTAAACAACTAAAAAGAAAATTTCACCTAATGCTGTATCCCATTATACATCACAAAACAGGAACCATGTCAAAGTAGTAAATACAAGTTACACATGGACTTTAGGACGCACCACGGACAATGATCATGACCAGGTAATCTTCTTCAGATTTGGCCAGTGCCTTGGCAGGAGAATCCAGGAACTGCTGGGAGAACTCACAGGGTGGGAAGGCATGAAGGACCCCGGTGTTTTCCTTGTCTTTGTTGCCCCCCACGGGGAGGCTGATCACCCCAGCAGCCTGCTTTTGCTTTAAATAGGACACCAGGTTCCTAAGTGGCCTCTGAGTAGAGGTGGCAGTATCTGATGTGGCGGAGGAAGAGGATCTGCCGTCAGAACTTCCAGGCACAGCCAGAAGAATGGCATAACCATTGGGCCCTGCCACTTTGATGCGCCGAGTTACTTCATCCAACTTGGGCTGGTCCAAACGAAGACGCTGAGTGATCTTGAGCTGGGCGACTTTGCCTCCACTGGAGCCCTCCACGAGAAGACTGCTAGCCACTTGGAGGTCACCCTGCAACAGATGCATGTTGGAAGGAAAGTTGCTGTTCTTCAACAGAAGCATGCCCTGCCAGGCCAAACAGAGCTTGGGAGAGGCTGCGGCAGCGGGCGCTGTCCCCCCATCCTGTTTCTGGGAAGGGGACTTCAGCTTCGAAGAGACCGTGCTGGTGCTGGCTGCACCCCCATCGGACCGGTCTTCTTTTTTCAGAGGGCTCTTTCCCTCCGTGGGAGCAGCTGTCCGATGCTTCCTATCACGTTCCACGGATGCAGAGTTTTTGCGGTCTCGCTTGTCACCCTGGCTCTTCTCCAAGCTGCCGCGTCTGTCTTTGATTGGAGAGGGCCTTTCCAAGAGGAGGAGGCGAGAGGATCGGTCATTGTCGCTGTTGTAGCGATCCCGGCTACTGCTCAAGTCTGGGCTGCGATCGGGAGAGGGGACGCAGTGACGCTTGCGGGGACGGTCACTCTCCGGGGACCTATCCAGATGCCGTCCCCCGCTGTCCTCGGGCAGCCTTCGCTTCCGAGGCTGGTCTCTGCTGCTGGGCAGGTCTCGATCACCTCGGTCCCGGTCCAAGGACCAGCCGTCCCGCCGGCGATCCAGGCTATCCAGGGGCTCATAGGCAGGCACAGAAGTAGGGGCCGTCCGGGTGCTGCGTTCCCGGACGGGGGGCGGGGGCGGCACCCAGTCGGAGTCGGCGTAGAGGTCCCGGTCGCGATCTCGGTAGAGCAAGGGCGGCGTCCGGTCCCTGGCCCCCCTCAAGGGGTCCGGCGCCCGGTGTCCAAAAGCATCCGTCACCAGGTCGTAATGAGTCAAGGGCAGAGGCTGCAGGTACTGCTGGTGGTACCGGTGTTCCGTGTCGGCAAAGTCCACTCGGAGGCGACGGTCGGGCCCGCCGAGCGGGAAGCCCCGCATGTGCGTCCAGGCGGCGTGCGCGGCGTCCAGGCTCTCGTACTGGATGTAGGCCCAGCTGTCGCCCTTGCGGTAGTCGATGGTGCGGATGGTGCCGAACCGGTCAAACTCGCGGGCCAGGGCGGCCAGGGGCACCCAGGGACCCAGGCCGCCGACCCACAGGCGGGTGGTGGGGGTGGCCTTGCCGTAGCCGATCTTGATGGGGTTGCGGATGATGATCTTGCCGGACATGGCCAGCTTGGCGCGGTGCGACATGTCCAGGTTCTCGAACTTGAGGAAGCCGTAGGTGCTCGTCTGGCCCCGCGAGGGCCGCTTGATGTCCACCTCGGTGATGACGCCGAAGCGGTCGAAGGCCCGCCGGAGGTCGCTCTCGGTCACCGTGATGTCCAGGTTGCCCAGGAACAGCGTCCGGTTGGCCCGCTGGTCGTCCTCGGGCGACACGTCCTCCGCCTCGCGGAAGGGCGCCGCCCCGGCGCCGCCGCCGCCGCCGCCGGCCCCGACGCGGGGCTCCAGGCTGTAGGCGGGGCGCACCCGCTCGTAGAAGGCGTAGTCCCGCTCCCGCTCCAGGTCGCGGGGCAGCGGCGGCGGCGGCGGCGGGGGCAGGCGGCCCAGCGCCAGCTGCTGCAGGCGGTAGTCGCGGTAGCCCAGGGCCGCCCCGCCGGGGGACAGGGACCGCTGGCCGCCTCCTCCGCCTCCTCCTCCTCCTCCGCCGCCGGGTGCATGCCGGTGGCTGCCCACCGAGGAGGCCCCGGCCGCGCCGGACGCCGCCGCCGCCGCCGCGGGGTACGCGTCCTTGTCCAGCGGGGAGCGGCTGCTGCGGCGCCGGCTCGCGTACACGGCCTCAATCTTGAGCGGCCGGTCGTAGAGCACCAGGCGGCCGCGGGCGTGCTTGGCCGCCCGCGCGTCCTCGGGCCGCCGGAAGTTGACGAAGGCGACGCGCTCGTCCCCGCCGCCCGAGCCCGAGAGGTGGCTGATCTTGACGCTCACGTCGCCGAAGCGCTTGAACTCGTGGAACAGCCCGTCCTCCACGGCCTCGTCGCTCAGCTGCGAGCCCAGCTCGCTGATCTTGAGCGTCTTGTACTCGCCGCCGCCGCCGCCGCCGCCGCCGTCCGCGGCCGACGACGCGGCCGCCCCCGAGGAACGCGACTCGCCGCCTCCAGCGCGGGAGCCGCTGCGCGACTCGCCCCCGCCCGAGGCGGCCTTAGCGCCGGGCGAGCCGTAACCGTGCAAGCGGCTGCCGGAGCCGCCGCCGCCGCCGCCCGTGTCGTACTCGCGGCTGCCGCCCCGGCTGCTGGACTTGTCGAGGTGGAGGCTGCGCCGCGACCCGCCGCCGCCGTCCGTCTTACCGCTGCTGCTGCCATTGCTGCCGCCGGAGCCCCCCAACTTCTTGCTCCGCTCCCCGCGAGAAGTCGAATCCTCGCCGCCGCCGCCGCCGCCGCCGCGGGAGCGTTTGGACTTGACGGGAGAGCGCTCTTTGCCCTTCATGGTCGCGGGTCGCCGGAGGCCGCCTCCGCGGAGCTGACTAACCCGCCGCCCCGCGCTCGTTTCACACAGCGGAACCGCATGCCGCCATCTTGGGCTCCGCCGCTGCAAAGGATCCCGCCCCGCCGCCTCCATTGGCCAAGTAGCTGCCCCCGCTCCTACTGCCTCATTGGGAAGACCGCTTGTCTGTCTTTACATCGCCCCGCGCTCCGGGAAGGCGCCCGCCCGCCCGCTGTGATTGGGCTCCCCACGCCGGCGCCGGACGACCCCATTGGCCGCCTCCGCTGTCCGTCTCAACGGCTCCTCGCGCCAGGCTGGGGGCCCCGCCCCTCGCACGCTGCGGTCACCTGAGCCCGAAGGCTGGGAGGCGTTGATTGGACAACCAGGGTGCCCTGTAACGGTACTTCTGGCTACGGAAAGCCAATGGGCCCACCTCCTCGTGCCTTTTATTGGCTTCCGAGCCCGTCCTTTAACCCCACTACTTGGAAGGTTGGGCCATCTTTTCTGGCGTTTTTTTTTTTTTTTTTTCCCCTCTCAGAGGCCGCCTCACAGTGAACTCGCGCGAGAGAGCTCTCCCTCTCTCTTCGACCCCTTTTTGCCAACTCCTTTGGCGGCTGAGAGAAGTTTAAATCTGATTGGGCGGTGAGGGGGGCGTTGAATGGCCCAAGTAACTGTCAATCACTCGCTTAAAGGGGTAGGCCCGCGGACGGAGGGGGGGGAGTGGACTGAAGGTGAAAGAGCGGCCCACGCCGAGTGCTTGTGCGACGTCACCGAGACGTCGCGAGATGGTGACCAGAATCCCGCTCCGCCTCTCTGGAGCTCGGGGCGTTCTGCCCGCAAACCTTGGTTCCGCCGGGCGGTGCGTCCCCTCTCTCGGTGCTCCGGCTCCCCCGCTTCCTCCCTCCGGCTGTCGGGCCCCACACATCCTTCTGGCGGCCGCTCCCGGGGCGCCCAGCGCGGGACTCCATCTTAGTCCCCCGCGGGCCTCTTGGTGGAAAAAAAAAAAAGAGAAAAAGCCACACTCGCCATGCGCGCGAGAGAGCGCCGCCTCCGGAGCCCGCGGGGCCGGGCCGCCGGGGGTTCACAGGTCACCGGCCGCGGCGGGTCACGTTAACGTCGGGGCGGGGCCGAGGTCGGCGCCGCTCCGGGTCCCGCAGCCGGAAGCTGCGCCGCCCCGACGGGTCCTCCCCGCCTGGCGCCCCGGCTGCGCCCCGTTCCCGCCCCCGCCCCGGTGCCCGGGTAACCGCGGGGAGTGGCGGACGCTCCCCGCGGGCGTGGCCGTGGGCTTCCTGTGCTGGGTTAACCGAGTTCACGTGGGCCGTGGGGTTTGTAGTCCCGGAATAGAGCTGTTTTTTTTTTGTTTTTCTTTTTTTGTTTGTTAACCTCCTCCCGCTAATGAATGGAGTGAAAAGGACGCCCCGTGTGGCTGTTTCACCTCTTTTTTTAAAAAAAAAAATATATTTTATTGATTTTTTTTTTTACAGAGAGGAAGGGAGAGGGATAGGAAGCCAGAAACAGAGGCATCCATCAGCCGCCTCCTGCACGCCCCCTACTGGGGATGCGCCCGCAACCAAGGTGCATGCCCTCGACCGGAATCGAACCCGGGACCTTTCAGTCCGCAGGCCGACGCTCTATCCACTGAGCCACACCGGTTTGGGCACCTTTTTTTCCCCCCCCCCCCCTGGGGCTTCTTGCACCTGCCGCCCACCCCGCTACTATTAGGCCAGTGGTTCTCCACCTTCCTAAGGCTGAGATCCTCGCATACAGTTCCTCATGGGGTGGTGACCCCCAACCATGAAATTTTGCTGCTGTGATGCATCGTGATGTCAATATCTGCATTTTCCCATGGTCTTAGGCGACCCCTGTGGAAGGGTCGTTGGACCCCCAGGTTGAGAACCGCTGGTTTAGGAGCCTGTGGCAGAAACCCACCTCCTGGGGCTCCCTCGATCACCGTGCGCTTCAAACCGCCAACTTTCATTCTGTGCCCAGAGACCTTGAGTGTCGGGGACAGTAAGAGCGCCCGGTGCGAAGTGCTGGAGACCCCGAGGTCAGGCGCAGCAGCCTCTGTCCTGCCGGCGGAGGGTGGTGGCCCTCAGGTCACCACAGCCATCGGGCTTCCTGCCGCCCGGCCAGGTGTCCTGCGGGCAGGATATGAGGATTTTTAAAATATATATATATATATATTATTGATTTTTTTACAGAGAGGAAGGGGGAAGAGGGATAGAGAGAAACATCGATGAGAGAAAGACATCGATCAGCCACCTCCTGCACATCCCCAACTGGGGATGTGCCCGCAACCAGGATACATGCCCTTGACCAGAATCGAACCTGGGACCCTTCAGTCCGAAGGCGGACGCTCTATCCACTGAGCCAAACCGGTTTCGGCAAGGATTCTTGTCTTGATCTCTCCAGCCACATCTCTCAGGGTCCAATGTGGAGTACAGAATGCCAGGTGTTTTTAAACACGGCCTTCCTCAAGGCAGCAATAACGTCCCCCGAACTGCAACCTAAACTGGAAAACTCCCAAGGGTTAGGGGCCGCCAGCCCTCCTTAGCCAGGCTTCTCTTTCTAAGTAATGCTGAGGAAGGCGAAGATGTGGGCCTTTTGTCTTCATGACCTCAAAAGCTTGGAAGAAGCCCAATCTATAAAAGCATAAAAGTTGATGGTATTGTATATATGACATACACATACTCGTAGTAGTCAAAGTAGCTGTTAAAAACGTTATAAGGCATAGAACGAAGTATAGTATGCTACCGTTTGCATATATGTGCATATATTTTTCTATATGCATAGAAACTTCATTGAGAATCCTGGGAAATGTTTGCAAGACCATGCTGACGAGGGGGCACCTCCGGCCTAGGCGGGAGACTCAGCTTTGCATTATATACCTCTATGTATTATTAAGACGAAGCTTGGTTTACCATGCACGTGCTGTTCCTGTTTCATCTTTTTAATAGGAATTAATTCTAGCTTTCCTTAAAGTTTTTATGGATAAAGTAAAAAAATATACAAATGGAGAATACTACAAAGAACTCCGTGCCACCCAATTTCAACATCATCTTGTCAGCCTGGATTCACCTGTACTCTCTTCCCAGCCTTGCCCCCCCTCTTGATTATTTTGGTCCAGGTTTATCTGATATATTTTCTGCCCCAGATATGGAATCAGTCGTTTCTCCAAGGGCGTTCTGGTTTCTTTTAGTGGGAAATGATATTTAAAGATAAAAAATCTGGATGCTAAGGGATAAAAAACCAGTAATGACCGATACAGTGGTACCTCGAGATACGAGTGCCCTAACATACGAGATTTTTGAGATACGAGCCGTCGAGCGAGCGATTTTTGCTTTGATATACGAGCAACATTTGAGATGGGAGTCATCACGCGGATCGGCCGGCTGCACCACAACCCACCAGTTTACCGCGACTCGAGCGTCTCATCGTTTCCCACGCCTCAAGGTTACGGAACGAATTAAACTCGTATCTCGAGGTGCCACTGTATATTATTTCTAAAAGCACAAAACATTCAGAATAAAAACGACATAGGAGGTTTTAATCTATTTCAACATGATATTAATACAACATGAAACTGAACTTAAGCCATTATCTGATTAATTAAGGTAATAGCCACTGCAAATAAGCCAGGATCCAGAGGGACTACTTTGGGCCTAACTGACCTGCTGAGATGACTCTCTGATCAAAGAAAAAGATAATGGCCGGATCAGGACACATCCCCACGCCTCATGATTAGGAGCGAGGGAGCAAAGGAGGGGATCCAGGGACCTGCCACCAGCATGCGTGGCGCTGGCTGAGTGCCTGCTAGGCTCAGTGGCTTGCCGTTTGAAATTCCAGCGAGCATCACCGGGTACTGCCATGCCTGGCTGCACCAGGAAGGCTTGCCTAAGGAGATTGGTGTCAAGAGGACTGGTAAGTTCAACGGGTAAATAGGAAAGGCCTGGATGCCGTTATTAGAAACAGAGCTGAAATACAGCCTGGGCCAGGTGTGTGTCCCTGACAGAACTGAATAATGGCACAATAGGTTGATGCATACTGTAGTCAGAATAGTAAAAAAAAAATTTTCAGTTCCTTTGTGTTCTTTAAAGGACAAAGCTCCCTAGTAAGGTTGAATCAGCCTGTTTTCACCCATGTGCATTAGAGCTGAGAGCAGGAAAGTGACCCAGGGTTTAGGGGGCCAGGACTTTGACCCCCTTTACTGGTGTTGGTGATGGAGTTGTTGAGATCCAGTTCCAAATTTTCATCTGGTCTCCTTGTGAATCTGTGCCCCAGATTTGTGATGGCAGCTGACCCGGGCAAGGAAGGTCCTTTAGGGGCCATGAAACCAGAGTGAAGCTACCAGCAGATTCTCTGAGCATCATCAGAGCAGCGTTTCGATCGCCTCCTAGTGCCTGGTCAAAAACCAAGTGTGTTGCTGAAACCGGTTTGGCTCAGTGGATAAAGCATCGGACAGAAAGGTCCCGGGTTCAATTCCGGTCAGGGGCATGTATCTTGGTTGGGGACACATCCCCAGTGGGGGGCATGCAGGAGGCGGCTGATCGATGTCTCTCTTGCATTGATGTTTCTGGCTCTCTATCCCTCTCCCTTCCTCTCTGTAAAAAATCAATAAAATATACTAAAAAAAAAAACCCCACACAAAAAAAAACTAAGTGTGTTGAGGAAAAGCTGCTATCACTCATTTGGGGGTCAGTGCTGGCCCCTCAGAGCTATACAACTCAAAGGCCCTAGAGGATGCGGCCCAGCAGGAGAGTGGCCACCACTAGCTTTCTATATAAAGTGCTTTCTCGCCTGGCCAGTATGGCTCAGTGGTTGAGCTTCAATCTATGAACCAGAAGGTCACGGTTCAACTTCCTGGTCAGGGTATATGCCCGGGTTACGGGCTTGATCCCCCAGTGGGGAGTGTGCAGGAGGCAGCTGATCAATGATTCTCTCTCATCATGGATGTTTCTATCTATCCCTCTCCCTCTCCGAAGTCAATAAAAATATTTAAAATAAAGTGCTTTATCTCCTTTAAATGTTTTGAATGGAAAAGGAAAAATAAAAGTTACACTCATGGAAGAAAACTGTACAATTAAAGGATGTATCAGCATGCTTTCAATGAACTGTCTTCTTTCCACTTTCTCCCTAAGTTTTACTGTTTTGTATATCCTTAATGCACATATAGACATTTAATTGCAACAGCAAATGTATCTTGGGAGCTGAGAGCTAATCAATTTCCTGGCAGATATAAAAAGGCCTGAAGCTGGGAATTGAAAAAAATTTCCCACCAGTAGAATTAAAATGTTCCATTCCTTCATAAAATGGTCTCCTGACAGTGAGGTTTGTTTGTTTGATCTGCCAAACAAAATGTGTATTTTACTCACAGGCATATAATAAATCCCTAACATAGCCAGCAATCATTTAGGACCCAGTTTGCATTATAAAGACCCTTATTTGTGGTTTGTGGAGTTTTTTTTTTTTTAACAACCTTATTAAGATATAATTTACATACCATAAAGTTCACCCAGGTAGCGTGTACAATCCAGTGGTTTTTAGCATGTACTTCAGAGCTATACATGTGGTTCATCCTTTAATATTATTACAGGAAGCACTGTGCTATAGCTTCTCCTAGGTAACTAAGAACGAACATAATTACCTCTCATTTATCCAGACATCTGAAAGGGCAGTGGTTAAGAGCATGGACTCCGGGCTCGAGATTTAAATCCAGCTCTGCTGTGGGTCTCTGCTGTTAATCTCTCTGGGCCTTGATTTGCTTGTTTGTAAAATGGGGGAAATCCGCCTGGCCAGATAGGCTTAGTTGGCTGATGGTTATCCGGTGCACCAAAAGGTTGCCAGTTTGATTTCCGGTCAGGGCACTTACCTGGGTTGCAGGTTCGATCCCTGGCTGGGACGTGTACTCAGGCACCTACCAAAGGCAACTGATGGATGTTTCTTTCTCTTTCTCTCCCTCTCCCTTCCTCTAAGCATGTCCTCCAGTGAGGATTAAAACAACAGCAACGGCAAAAATCACAACATCTCTTCATGTGGGGAATTAAATGAGATACAACATACACAGAACTTAGAACAGTGCACGGTACACGGTAAGCACAGAATGGACAGCCCACAGGGTCCTGTAACTCCACGGATGTGGGTGACTTTCAGTGAGGCACTTAAGTCTGCAAGGTGGGGACAGAACGCAGGTCCACTGGCTGCTGCTGTGGGGTCTTCCTTGAACCTCCTATGACCCCGGGAGCTGGAAATAACATGCTAGCAGCAGCAGCCCCTCCTTCCCACAAGTAGAAATGCAAACAGCACATCGTGTTAAATAATCCATTTATCAATAGGTAATAAAAATAAAAGCCAGCCTTTACTAAACACATACTACATACCAGGCACTCTGCAAAAACTTACCTCATTAGCTTACTGCACCCTCACAACAACCCCAGAAGGAATAGAGGCTTCTAATCTCTCTCTCTTTTTTTTTCAGGTAAGAGTATGTGGCCAAAACCGGTTTGGCTCAGTGGATAGAGTCTTCGGACTGAAAGGTCCCGGGTTTGATTCCAATTAAGGGCATGTGCCTTGGTTGCTGGAACATCCCCAGTGTGGGCGTGCAAGAGGCATCTGATCGATGTCTCTCTCTCATCGATGTTTCTAGCTTTCTATCCTACTCTCTCTCTGTAAAAAATCAATAAAATATATTAAAAGAAAAAGAAGAATATGTGTATAATAAATACTGTTTTGTTTTGCTTTTTTAAAAGATATATTTTATTGATTTTTACAGAGAGGAAGGGAGAGAGATAGAAAGTCAGAAACATCGATGAGAGAGAGACATCAATCAGCCGCCTCCTGCACGCCCCACAGTGGAGATGTGCCCGAAAGCAAGGTACATGCCCCCAACCAGAATCAAACCTGGGACCTTTCAGTCCGCAAGCCGACGCTCTATCCACTGAGCCAAACCGGTCTCGGCTTGTTTTGCTTTTTTAAAAAATATTTTTTACTGATTTCAGAGAGGAAGGGAGAGAGGGAGAGAGAGAAAAAAAAAAAAACATCAATGATGAGGAAGAATCATTGCACACCCCTACTGGGGATCGAGCCTGGGCATGTGCCCTGACCATGACCTCCTGGTTCGCAGGTCGATGCTCGACCACTAAGTAACCGAGACCCGGCTTGTTTTGCTTTTTCCAGCCTATAAAAAAACATTTGATTTGAATCATCCTTACATATTCTGGGTGACACTGCCTGTTGCCTAATCAATACCCATTGCCCCCTCCTTTGTTGTGATCAGGTACAGTACTGTGATGGAGGAATTCTAGAACAAGGGGTCTAGACAATTTCTTAGGTCAGGAATAGAAGCATTCTATTAACTGCAGAATGGACTCTGCGCTGCACAGTTTGTAACAGGATAAATGCTTGTTCCATCAATGAGCGGGGAAAGCAACGGAGGTGATGATACCTCAGCTAGCAGCCCCGCCTCTTCATCCAAAGGGTAACTGGGAGGTCAAATTTCAAATCCAAGTGTGAGGAGGAGAAGACAGTGAAGCTTGAAGCTAATGCGTGGGCCTTTTAATTTGCTAATGAGCGCACCGGTGGCACAATAAACCACGGGGTTCAAAGGCTCTCTCTCAGATTTAAAGAGGCACCCCCCCACATTCTGGTCTTGTGGTAAATATTTTGTCAATGGCTAGGACCGCACATGAACTTCCTTTTTGTCAACGCCAATGTTTCCTTACGCCCACTGCCTTTCTCATAGCGTTCAGCAGCCGCTCCTTCTGGAAATCCTCTCTGCCCTGGTCTCTGAGCTCTGCCCCTTCAATGCAGCTGCATCTCCACCCATATTTATTGATCATCTGTGATGTGCCAGACCCTGGGCCTATCATCATCCATTTATGAACTCATTCATCAGCGCTCACTGAGTTCCCACCGATGGGCACGGTGCCAGGGACGGGAGACAAAGATGAACAAGACAGAATCCCTGGTCCAAGAAACTGCACAGTCTGAGAAGGAGACCCCTAACACCTCCTGAGGCTTCCTCGGGAGCCCAAACTCAGGGGCTGGGGCCCTCGGACAAGGAATCCGTTGCTTCTCTCTGGAAGGGGCACGCATTGCACGGCACAGTGCCCGGCACGTGCTGAATTTCCATCAATATTTGTCGTCAGAGCAAGCAGCCCTCCCAGCGGGCAGACTGGCATGACCAGGAGACATTCAGGGAGCCCCACTGGCGGAAGTCGTGGTGTTCAACGCAGCGGGGCGGAGGTCAGATTCTCAGGGGGCGTGGAAGGGGCGGTGATGGGGATAGTGTTTATCTGAGAGAGTAATTTTTTCCCTCCTGTTACTATTTCATTTATAAATTTCACGCATATTTTAAAAATATGTATGTGTATACATATGTATGCATATGTGTGCACATATAATGCATATTATATTGATTATTCAATTGCAACTTTCGTTTTATACATGTATCAAGAATGAGAGTCACATGATTGGTTTTCTGATATAAATTACAGGCATTCAAGCTCAAACTAGGAAGGCTGGTAGATAAGTAGAGAGGGTGCATGGATTCTGCAGCAAAGCCACCTTGAGGGGAGGGGAGATTTTTCTGTTTAACAAGATGGGAGGGGAGTGTTGGGTTGTGAAGAACTGCATCCTGGAATTGACTGTTTGCCGACCAGCATCAACATAAAATGACCCCACCCGGCCAGCATGGCTCAGTGGTTGAGCATGGACCTATGAGCCAGAAGGCCATGGTTCCATTCCCCATCAGGCGCATTCCTGGGTTGCAGGCTCAATCCCCAGTAGGGGGCATGTAGGAGGCAGTTGGTCAATGATTCTCTCTCATCATTGATATTTCTTTCTCTCTCTCTCTCCCTCTCCCTCTCCCTTCCTCACTGAAATCAATAAAAATATTTTTTAGCGGAGGCCGGTTTGGCTCAGTGGATAGAGCATCAGCCTGTGTACTGAAAGGTCCCAGGTTCGATTCTGGTCGGGGGCATGTACCTTGCTTGCGGGCACAACTCCAGTAGGGGGCGTGCAGGAGGCGGCTGATCAATGTCTCTCATTGATGTTTCTGACTTTCTATCCCTCTCCCTTCCTCTCTGAAAAAAATCAATAAAATATTTTAAAAAAAATTTTTAAATAAATAAAAATTAAAAAATAAAATGACCCAAGGATCACATTTTCAAAAGCAAATTCCTGAGCTGGGCTTGTATTAGCAGTGTTCTCCAGAGAATCAGAACTAATAGGAAACAGAGATAGAGACAGCTGCAGCTATATTTTATGCGTGTAAGTATGTTATATACAAACATATATAGCCACATACTTATAGTTCATGACGCCCGCTCCCCTTCCTGTAGCTACCGAACAAAGGACCCCGTGCTCAGCAGCT
>JAAGEH010000027.1:6051807-6064706 GCA_011751065.1 Lasiurus cinereus
CTGGCCTCAGAAGTTGCACAGCCTAACTTTCACATACCTGGGTCAAAGCTCTCACAAGTCTTCTCAGATTCAAGGGGTGGAACATATTTTTTAAAATATATTTTTATTGATTTCAGAGATGAAGGGAGAGGAAGAGAGAAACATCAAGGACTGAGACAGAATCACTGATCGGCTGCCTCCTGCACGCCCCACACTGGGGATCGAGCCCACAGTCTGGGCATGTGCCCTGACTGGTCATTGAACCATGACCTCCTGGTTCATAGGTCAACGCTCAACCCCTGAGCCACGCCGGCTGGGTTAGACTCCACTTCTGGAAGGGGCAGCGGCACGGTCACCATGCAGAAGAGCAGGTGGGAGGGGAGATCTGGTTGCGATCCTCCTTGGAAGATACAGTCTGACATGGCTCCCAAATCAACCTTTTCCGTCCTGATCTCTTAGCTCCTCTCCTGTTTTCTATACACAACTGCCCAGAAGCTATCTCCACTGGGGAGTCTTGTCGTCAACCCAAACTCACGTCTAAAACAGAATTGTCCCCGTGGGCAGGAGTGTGACCGTGGGTGAAGCAGCTCTCTGCAGTGCGGGAATCCTCTGACGTGGCCAGTGCCCACTTGCTGTGGAGCAATTCCTTCCCTGGGCGGCAGCGGGCAGCCTGGCCCTGTCCCCGTGTCCAGCGGTCCCCTTGCCTCTTCGATCACACCACCCTCGGCACACCTTCTCTTTGGTGCTTCCAAGCCCAACATCAAGTTCTTCTTTCATTTGACCTTCAGCAAACCCATTCTGCCTGGTTCTTCATGTGACTCACCTTCTTGATCTCAGATACAATGGGATCTCGAGATCAGAGTTTAATTCGTTCCGTAACCTTGAGGCGTGGGAAACTATGAGACACTCGAGTCGCAGTAAACTGGTGGGTCGTGTGCAGCCGGCCGATCCGCACGATTACTCCTATCTCAAATGTTGCTCGTATTTCAAAACAAAAACCGCTCGCTCGACGGCTCGTATCTCAAAAATCTCGTATGTTAGGGCACTTGTATCTCGAGGTACCACTGTACTTTATTCTGCCTCCTTCCACACCAGCCTGTTCTGCTTTCTTGGAGGCAAAGAAAGGAGCCATACCTTGCCCCCAGGGTGTTCAGCGCAGGGGTGGGGACTCATATACCGTATTTTTCGGCGTATAAGACAACTGAGCATATAAGACGACCCCCAACATTTCCCATTAAAATACAGAGTTTGGGATATACCTGCCCTATAAGATGACACCCGGCGTATAAGATGACCCCCGACTTTTGAGAAGATTTTCCTGGGTTAAAAAGTCATGTTATACGCCGGAAAATATGGGTATTTCTAGTCAGAGCTCCAGAGACGCTTGGGGACCCATTGACCAGAGTCTCCGGTTGTTGTAGACACGGTGCTGGTTTCGGTTCCATCACCAGAGCAGAGTGCACGGTGCCGGAAAGCACGCCCTCCCTGTCCTTCCGAGGGAGAAGGAAGAGGAAACTGGAGCCACTGACCAGCTGGGTCTGGAGAGGGAGCGGGGCCTGGGAATGACTTGAGAGAGACTCCCCATCCCTTGAGATACTCTCAACCCCCCAAACAGCCAAGACTCCTTCTTGGACCCCCGGAGAGCTGTGTACAGTGACTTAACTCACCGCCATGCGTGTTGCCCAAAGCCAAGTGGGGTGACAGTGAGAGTCCTTGGTCTGGAGAGGCAGCTTTCCGGCGGCGGACCAGGAGGGAGATGGCTATTTCTCTGCCCTCGGAGGGTCCGGACAGAGCTTGCAAGTACGCCCAGGCGAGGAGCTCCATGGATCAGCTTGCTCTTTGGAGGTTCCTCACTGCTTTGGGGGAATGGGCATGGGGAGCCGGGGAGGAAAGGCATTCTAGAAGCCACCACTGAGGCCACTTTGCTGTGATTGCCGTGTTCGAGGAACTGGCAGGCCGTCACTAGGTACACAGGTCCCTCCTGGGTGACACCAGGAACCCAGGACGGGGGCTCTGAGTGAAAATTATTAAGGGGCAGATTTCATGTCAAAGGGAGGAAGACCGTTCTTTTGAGTTTAGCTCTCAGAAGGTGGGAAAGGCTACTCTGAGAGGTAGTGAGTTCCCTGTCCCCGGAGGCATGCAAGCAGGGACTTGAGCGCACTCAATGGGGATGCGGTGGAGGAGACTACCATGAGGCAGGCGGGGAGGGACTAGCCAGCCGGGACCTGGGAAATTCCAGAGCTTCGGCAGGAAGGCTGCAGGCCTGGGGGGAGGGAGAACCTCGGAAGGGAGAAGGGACTGCCCCTGGGGTGGCCGGAGGGAGCCGGGCTCAGTCCCTGTTTCTTGGGAGGCTTGAGGCCCCAGGGCCTGGCGCTGCACACACTCCACTCACGCGTTCAGGGAACTGAGCAAACATTTACCAGCCGAGGAGGCAGCTAGCTCCCCATGGAACCCCCAACCGGCGCTCTCCAGCCTCCTGCTCGCTGGCCGGCCGGCAGGGGACAGCAGAGACACGCAGATGCCAAGCCGCACAGCCTGCCGATCAGCGTCCCTGCTGGGGAAACTGGGTCACTCGTCCTGCCAAGCGGCAAACATGCCCAGGCAGGTGGGCACACCGGGCTGCCAGATGCCACTTGACGGGGCCATCGGCGCCCTCGGGCCTCTGGCCTGGCAGAAGTCGCCCCTGCTGGTCGAAGGAAGTGGGGGCGGGGGGCTGGGGTGGCTCAGGGCTGGGGGAGCAGGATGGAGGGATCCTGTCCCAGCAAAGGGTTTGGTTTAGCCAGACACGCTCTGGGGCCCGCATAGTAGAGAAGGTGGGAGGCGGGTCTGCAGAGGCTGGGGCGCCTGGGTGGCTTGCTTCAGAGAGAACCAGGAACCTCACTGCGTGCAAAGGGCCCTCTTCAGGGCTGGGTGAACCTCCAGGCCAGTCAGTCAACGCCAGGCCTGCTAGCTCAGTGGTTAGCAGGCAGGCGTGGGGTGAGATCTCGCCACCCATTCGCTGTAGGACGTGGATGACTCACTCGCAGACCCCCGTTCCCTTGTCCATAAAGCAGGCGGCTCTGTCACAAAGAGGAAGCAGAAGACGGAGGCGAATAGGCCCACGGATGGTTCCGTCTCCACCCCACCCCCCTCCACCCAGGCGGACACCCTCTGCAGGGAGACACAGCCGGGGGAGGGGTGCCCAAGGAGCTGCTAGTCCTCCGGGCGCACTCATCCTGCAGGGATGCTGTCTCTTCGGTGGGGACCGCCTCTCCCACAGCCCTCTCCACCCCCTGAGCGCTGGTGGCAGAGAGAGGGGAGGGTTTGGAGGAAGCAGCTCTCCATGCTCCAGCCGGGTCTTTTGAGAATCAAGAGGATCGGGGAGATGCAACAGACCTGGACCGAGGGGGACCCGGAGGATGGGACCAGGAAGGAGCCGTCCCCGACACTCCGGCTCTTCCGTGGGCTCTGAGGGTTAGAAGGGCCATTGAGCCCCAAGCTAAGGACCCGGCTACGTGCTCTTCAGACCGTGTGCCTCCTCCACTCATCTCAGACCTTGACGCCCGGACACGCTGGCACTGCTGCGAAGGGGGGGGGGGGGGTGCGGGGGGGGAGGTAGGGACAGCGGATGCTTTTATAGGAGGACTCGCTCTGTGCTGGGTGGAGCAGGCTGTTCACAGAGGAGGAATTTTGGAGAACTGGTTTGAGCCTCCAGTTTTACTGATGTGAAAAAAACAAAAACAAAAAACCATTAGCCGAAACCCGTTTGACTCAGTGGATAGAGCATCGGCCTGCGGACTTAAGGGTCCCAGGTTCGATTCCGGTCAAGGGGCATGTACCTTGGTTGCGGGCATATCCCCAGTAGGGGGCGTGCAGGAGGCAGCTGATCGATGTCTCTCTCTCGTTGATGTTTCTAACTCTCTGTCCCTCTCCCTTCCTCTCTGTAGAAAATCAAGAAAATATATATTTTAAAAAAAACATTAAAAAAACACTCACTGGGGCTCACAGAACAGTGGGAGCACCGAAAGGAAATTTCCTACCCTTTTTGATTACTTCTAGAATCGTCCTCCCACCTGCGACTATTGGGAGGAAGTGACTGGATCTCTGCAGGGAGCTGCCCACACCTGAGAGGATCCCCATCTCTGTGGGGATCTCCCTCTGCTCATAGGCTCCCTGCTTCCCCTCTGGTTCCTGCCCAACCTCAGGCCTGAAACGGACCGAGTCCTCCAGCACAGCCTGGCCTGCGCGACAGCGATGAGGCCAGCGGCTTCCATGGGAACCGCCCATCCCTGCAATGTGCTAGCTGTGAGAGCTTGGGCAAGCCACTGCCGAGCTCGGAGCCTCAGTTTCCTCATCTGTGAAATGGGCACAAGGATAGTTTTTTTTTTCTTCATCATAAGAGCTACAATTCTTCCCAGTCCCTCTTCCTCTGAAATGAAAAGCAAACATAAAAAGAGCCAGCTTTGCCGAGACCGGTTTGGCTCAGTGGATAGAGCATCGGCCTGCGGACTGGGGGGTCCCAGGTTCGATTCCGGTCAAGGGCATGTATCCTGGTTGCAGGCACGTCCCCAGTGGGGGGCGTGCAGGAGGCGGCTGATCGATGTCTCTCTCTCATTGATGTTTCTGGCTCTCTATCCCTCTCCCTTCCTCTCTGTAAAAAATCAGTAAAAATATATTAAAAAAAAAAAAAAAGAGCCAGCTTTCTTCCAGCCTAACAGCAGGGCCCAGAAAGAAAAGGAGGCGGAAGTCAGACTTTGGAATCTTCCAGTCCAGGTGCAGGGAGCTCCATGGAGGGGGCGGGGGGGGGGGCAGAAGCCGCTCAGGGGCCAGCCCATCTCTGCCCCCAGAGTGCACGGTGAGGGTATCCGGGTCGCTGGGCCTCTTGAGCCCTCGACATCCTCCACTGGACAACGGGGAGGTGGGGCTGGGTCTCCAATGCCCTGCAGCCTCTGAGATTCCCAGCCCCAGAGCGAGGCCTCGTTCTCTGGGATGCAGCCCAGGCCTCCCGCAGCCACAGCCGTGGACACAGACTCTCCAGGCTCTGGCCCCCATCCCAGAGGTCACTGGGCCCCAGGGAAGCCCCTGCTTTGCAACAGGAACTCTGGCCTCTGGGTACCTGGCTCCAGGGAAGGACAGAGGAACGGGGGGCTGGCGGAGGCCTGGCCCAAACAGCCTGCCGCTCAGGCCCCGGGGCCTTGCCCTCCATCCACAGCCCCAGCCACCGGGGAGAGGAAGGCGGGTACCGCACCGTGGCTGGGGGCAGGGCAGCTTCCTGCTGGAAGGGCCTGGGTCAGGGCCTGGGTCTAGACCCTGGGAGGGGACGTGTGGGAAGGAGGAGCTCGGCCAAGGAGCCCCAGCAGGAGTCACTGACTCAGTCAGCGAGCAGTGAGTCAGCCCGTCCTCTGCGTGTGAGCGACCCTTGGATGACTCATTTGCAGACCCCAGTTCCCTTGTCAATAAAGCAGGTGGCTCTGTCATAAAGAGGAAGCGGGTGTCAGCAGAGGGTCAGGCAGGGCCGACCTTGGAGGACTTTCCAATCCACGGCGTGGACAGTTCCGTGGAGCCGGGCAGGGAGAGGAGAACCGAATCCTGGGGGGCTTCCAGGAGGTGGCAGGAGCTGGCTGCCTGCCTCTGACAGGGGGTGGGTCTGTGTTGCTCCCCTGGGCTGGGAGGCATCCAGAGCACCCACCTCATCCTCCTCCAACAGCGACCGCAGGCCTGCTGCCGGGCAGCGTGCTCCACGTGGTGACTCGCTGGCGCTGGGGACCTCTCTCGCAGTCACTGGAGGCCACGCCATGAGGATCATCCGTGTCTGCAGACAAGCAAACCGAAGGCCAGTCACGGGTGTCTCTCCCGGGTCGCTCAGCTGCTGAGGCCGGGAGCTGGGATTTGAACCCATGTCCAACCATCTTCCCATCCTGGGGCCATCCCATGAAGACGCTGACTCCCACTGCTGCCTGTAGGAAGGATGGACACCCCCCACCTCCACACCCCTGCTCCTGCCCCCCATCCCATGCAGGCTGGGCAGATTTCGCCAGAAACATAGACGTTTCCAGGGAAAATCGGCTGCTCTGGTTGCTGTCCCCGCTGCAAGCAGGAACACGGCTCAGTGTTTTCAGGGTCACCCACCGGGAGATACGTCAGCTGGGGAGCCAGTGTCCTCCGAGGCACCCTGGATGTTTGACGCCTTCACTTCCACTTGGGGACTCCACTCCAGGACTTCTCGGTGACTCGGGCAGACGCACGCACGAGCATGGCCTTGCAGAGCCAGGCAGAACCCACTGGAGGAGGCCCTTCGGTGACCGGTGACCGGATGACCTTGAGCACATCTCGGAGCCCTGGGGGCCTGGCTCCCCCGTCTGTTGGGACAGCGACAGCCGCGCCAAACAGAGCGGACAGCCGGGGCCTGAGACTGGCCGAGCGAGCGGATCTGTGTGAAGCCACCTACCGCCAAGCAGATATTTGGTGAATGCTGTTCCTCAGGGGATGGCTGATTCTTAAACACAGAGTCCGGGTACCATGCTCAGCCCTGTACCATCTCAACGGAGCCCCCCAGCGCGCCTAGGAGGCAGGGGCTATCTCCCCATTTTGCAGATGAAGAGACTGAGGCTCCAAGATGTTTGATTACTTGACGCAGGTCAAGGTGATCCAAGAATCTGACCCAGCCGAGACCGGTGTGGCTCAGTGGATAGAGCATCGGCCTGCGGACTGAAAGGTCCCAGGTTCGATTCCTGTCGGGGGCATGTACCTTGGTTGCGGGCACATCTCCAGTGTGGGGCGTGCAGGAGGCGGCTGATCGATGTCTCTCTCTCTCTCATCAATGTTTCTGACTTTCTATCCCTCTCCCTTCCTCTCTGTAAAAAAAATAAATCAATAAAAATATATTAAAAAAAAAAAAAAGAATCTGACCCAGCCCTGTTTCGTGTGCTCAGTGGTTAGAGTGCTGGGTTGTAGGTTCCATCCCTGGGCCTGGTGTGTGCGTGAGGCAACCAACGTGTCAGTTTCTCTCTCTCTCTCTCTCTCTCTCTCTCCCTCTACTCATCCCTCCCTTCCACTCTCTAAGAAAATCAATGGAGAAATATTATCAGGTGAGGATTAACAAAAAATAAAAATAAAAACAGGGCTCTGACCCAGAGCCCAACTGCTAAGCATCTGAGCCGCTTTGCAACAATTCCCACGTTTCTGCAGTATCTGGAGGCTCTTCCCTGACATTTGCTCTACTCCGTCTGCAGATTTTTGTTTAGATAAAAAGACCTCCTGCAGGGATCTTCACATTCCTCGGGCTGATCATTACTTCTGAGCATTCAGAACACGGTGGCTACTTGTCCCTTACGCTTCCGTGTATATTACACCCTCTTCTGGACACTCTCTTTAGGGGCGTGGACAGAACCTCATTTTATTTCTATTTCCTCTCCGAGTAACTATTTCCCATTGTGCTTTGCATGCGGTAGACCGTTGATACATGTTGGTTGACTAGCGGGATGGTGTGTTAGGCAGAGTGACTAGAGAGTATGACAGACCTGGGTGGGAATCCCTCCTCCCACTGACTATGTGGCCCTGGGCAAGGTGCTTAACCTCTCTGGGCCTCCCTCAGTTTTCTCACCTCTAAAATGGGAGAACAGCCCTAACCGGTTTGGCTCAGTGGATAGAGCGTCGGCCTGCGGACTGAAGGGTCCCAGGTTCGATTCCGGTCATGGGCATGTACCTTGGTTGCGGGCACATCCCCAGTAGGAGGTGTGCAGGAGGCAGCTGATCCAAGTTTCTCTCTCATCGGTGTTTCTAACTCTCTATCCCTCTCCCTTTCTCTCTGTAACAAATCAATAAAATATATATTTAAAAAAATAAAATAAAATGGGATAACAGTCTCTACCACCATGGCGCATAGTGGGGATGAAATGGAAAAATGCAGGCAAAGCATGTACACAGAGCCCTTCACATGTGACACACTCAGGGACACCTGGGGGGAAGGGGGCTGGACAAGGTCGATGGTGGCAACTCGCTAGGAAGTGGCGGCCCCAGGAGAGAGGCAGAAGGAACGAGGAAGCTGATAAAGACCAAACGTGCTTACTTCGCAGGGCACGGTGGGATATTTTAAGGAAAGTTCAATAACATGGAGAGAAGCCAGCAAAACGAGTGCAAGGCTGCCGGGGCCCCGGGGGGACTGGGGAGCAGCCAGAGGAGTCTGGAGCAGCCTCAGAGACGCTGTGGAGGAGAAGAGAAGGACAGACCAGAGCCGCACCCTCCCCAGTGAAGTAAGAAGCGGGCTGGGCGCTGGGGTGGGGGTGGCAGGGAGTTGGACGTGAGGCATTAAGGTGGCTGGGGAAGGAGCAGTTTCTGGGTCCCCAGGGAGGATGTGAAAGCCGGGGGATGAATAATGCAGGCGCTGGCTCGAGGCCGGAGGCAGCTAGCTGCTCACCGGAGGCCCGACGGACACTTGCCTGAGCTCCTCCACAGTTTGGACTGAGTCTTCAGCTGGAGCAGCGCCTCCAGGAAGACCCAGCAGGGAGAGAGCAGAGGTCAGGGGGACCCAAGGAGCCCAGACTTAAGGCCACGGTCCCCCTGCTCTCAGCCCCGGGGTGGGCCTCTTTGCCCCCCAAAGCAGGGTCTTTCTGAGCTTCAAATCTCACCTCTGCAACGGATCACAACTGCCTGGCACGGGGCTTCTACCTACAGGAGGCGGAGGGAGGAGAGAGATGGGGGGAGCCTTCCCGTCATTTAGAAATGGGGGCTGCTCTCAACCAGCGCTCTCCTCTGACCACCCGGTAGCTCTGCTCTCCACAGCGAGGTGGGGAGAAGCTTGAAGCTTGCCCGGTGGCGGGTGGCGAGACATTCCCCAGCCTGCAGGGGCAGAGGTGTCTTTCTGGCCTCGGGACCCCAGTGAGATCGGCCAAAGCACTCTGCAGAGCAGCCTGCACGGTGACAGGGACAGGGGCGCCTGTGGGGAGGGCGGGTCCTCCATGCACAGAGCTTTGAGACAGATGTGCCTGCCCGTCAGCCAGAAACAGGACCAGACACCGGCAGCCTGGATGCCAGGACGCCCTGTGGACAGACGCGTGCGTGCGTGCATGCGTGACCCTCTCACTCCATGCAGGTGGGGTTCTGCTTTCTGAGTTACTGGGACTCTGGTGGCCCTGGGTGGGCCACCTCCCACAGGAAGCCGCCCTGCCTTGCAACGCCCAGCCGGTGTGGAGAGGACAGGAGGCTGTGCCTGGCACATCTTCGTGGCCAGGCCCGGCACCCACACCTGCCAGGCCATCGGCTGGAACGCATCCCCAAGGATGCAGCTCAGCTGCCAGGGAGGCCGGGACGCGGAGCCTCACTGTCTGCCGGGAAAAAGGTGGAATGGATTTGGCGACCTGCCAGCAATCTCTGCCTCGCGCCCTAAATCACATTTAGGGGGCATGTGGGGACCCAAGTTTGGGAAGAGGCACCAGAGAGAGAAACAGACGGAAGAGACGCGGAGGGTTTGCAACAACATTGCACCTTGGGGTGGCCTTCATAGGTGCCCCTCCCCTGTCCCCCGCCCCTTGGGCTTGTGGGAAAGACGCGCAGGAGTCGGGTGATCTTTGGCTTGGAGAGTGAGAAGAAGTGGGAAGCTGACGGCCTGGGGGAAGAGATGCTCTAGAGGCCTGGAGAATGTTCTGGAGCAAGGACCAGGGCACCATCACTCACCCAAGGATGTATGTCCATGGGTTTTGAGAGAGAGAGGAAAAGCGAGAGAGGAGAGAGAGGCGAGAGGCAGGTCCTGAAGGTCCAGCCCAGGCCATCAGGGTAGGGAAGAAGGCAGGGGCCCGGGACACACGCTCCACACTGCCACAGCCACGTGCCAGCCCTCTGTGCCCGTCTCTGTGCCACATGTGGCTGTTTCCGTTGAACTTGATTAAAATGGACTACATTTAAAATTCGGCTCCTCAGTCACACTAGCCACCCTTCCAGCGCCCAGTGCCACAGGTGGCTCCTGGTCACCCGCTGGACAGCGCCAAGGGAGAGCATTGGCACGCTGCCGAGCCCTGCCCTGCCCCAAAGTGACCTCAGCATAACCATCAGGAGCTCACCCCGCACCCGGTACCACAGCGCCACCCCCTGCTCCTCAGGTCCCCGTCGTCCCCCACTCTGTGCCCTCTGCTCAGGCGTCTGGGGCTCCCTGCTCCCCTTGTCCACTGGCCACATGTGGCTCATGGCTGCAATACTGGACAGCGCAGGCTCAGCTCAGCTCAGCTCAGCGGAAGTGGGGGGGCGGGGCATCAGGAACCCTGAATCTCCATCCTCTGCCTGCCACTCCTGGCCACCCCGCCTGGCCCCACGGGGAAGCCTGGGTACATGGCTTTGGGCCTCTGAGACTCTCTTTTTTTAAATATTTTTTTATTGATTTCTTATGGGGAGGAAGGGAGAGGGATAGAGAGTTAGAAACATCAAATGAGAGAAAGACATCGATCAGCTGCCTCCTGCACGCCCCCCACTGGTTATGTGCCCGCAACCAAGATACATGCCCTTGACCGGAATCGAACCTGGGACCTTTCAGTCCGAAGGCCGACGCTCTATCCAGTGAGCCACACCGGTTTCGGCTGAGACTCTCCTTTGCTTTCACCCCTGTGGGTCCCTGAGGCTGGCCGGCACGGTGCGGTGCGGGGAAGAGAGATTAGTTAGCATGCCGAGAGCGTTCTAGAATCTTCGAGGTCCTGGTTCTGAGCTGCAGAGGGGACGGGGCCCTGTGTTCTCTGCCTTTGATTTCAAGGCTTCCTCCAGAGCATGGTTCTCCACCTTCCTCAGGCTGCGACCCTTGCATACAGCTCCTCATGGGGTGGTGACCCCCAACTATGAAATTTTGCTCCTGTGATGCATCGTGATGTAAATATCTGCATTTTCCGATGGTCTTAGGCGACCCCCGTGAAAGGGTCGTTCGACCCCCAAAGGGGTCGCGACCCACAGGTTGAGAACCGCTGCTCCAGAGGGTCTGAGCCCCCCGAGGCCTGGCCGAGGCCTCTTCCCGATGCTCCGGGCAGCATCCCGCCTGCTCCAGCCTCGCTGGGCTTGTCTGACCTATACATGCCTGGATGCCCGCTATTCCCGCCCCTCATCCCCCAACCATCCCCCCAAATGCCCCCCCAGCTTCATTTGAATCATCAGCGCTCGGATCCTTTCTGGCACATCCCTCTCCTGCTTCCAGACCGGCGGAAACAGCTCCGCTTCTCCGGCTGCTGTCGCTGTCTGTCATCCGCTCTCATCACATCAAAACGCGGACGGGGAACATTATTAATAGACGGGACTGGCTGTCTCTGTCCCCGAGGGGCCCCCGAGCTAGGGCTGCCCTGACTGGCTCAGGGCAACTCCCGAGGGCCTGGAGGCCACTCTGTCCTCAGCGCTGCCCCCTGCCCACCGCCAGGCCAGGCACAGAGCTGGAGGGGGATCCTCCACAGCCTTTCCTTCCCTCCACGTCTTTCTCCTCCCCTCCTGTCCCCTCCCGTCCCTCTCCCTCCCCTCTGCAAGGGCCGGTCTCAGGTCACCAGGTCGGCTGGGCCCCAGGTTAGTATCTGAAGGTGGCGAGAGGGAGTGCCGGGTGGCTACAGGGCTGGGGGCCGGAGTGCAGGGGGGCTGGGCTGCTTCCTGCCCCCAGATTCAGGGGGCTTTTCCTCAAGCCCCAGCTTCTCTTCCAGCCTTGAGGCTGCCCACTGTCCACACCCCCGGACCGAAGCCGTCCTCCCGCCTCTGGCCTCACCAGGCTGCCCAGGGTTCTTAGGCCCAGAAAGCTCTTTCTTTTAAAAAAAAGGATATGTGTTTCCATGGATTTTTAGAGAGAGAGAGAGAATGGGGAGGGGAGAGAAGGAGAGGGAGAGAGGAAACACAGAGCAGCTGCCTGCTATATGAACCTGCAACCTGGCATGTGCCTGGACTGGGAATTCAACCTGGAACCTTCCTGGTGGACGGGGTGGCGCTCTAACCACTTAGCAACCCAGCCAGGGCCAGGGAAGCCCTTTCTCAAGGCCAAAACCAAGGTGTCCTGCCCCACGTAAGGCCCTGGGGGGCTCCCCGTGAAGGCGGGGCTTCTCAGCAGGACACAGAGGTGTGTCAGAGCCCATCCCCTCCTGTAGCCCCTCGCTCTGATCAGGCCAGATGCTCAGCTCCCCCCTGCCCCCACCCCCACCCCCCTGCCCAAGGCAGGCCTAGTGCCCGGAGCAGAGCCAGGATTGCTCAGCCCCTGAGAGCTGCCTCTACGTCCACTGGTTTCTCTTCTGCGTTAAAAAAGGGCCTCACGCCCATCACCTTTCAGACCTGCCCAGGCACCCCCACCTTCCCACCCGGGAGACAGTCCTCGTCCCCCTCACACCCCCCTGGTTCTGCCAGAGCACACAGGTAACACGTTCACTCCATCACCTAGCAGGCACCTCCCCCTGGCACCCAGCACCCTGTGGGCTCCTTTCCACCAGCTGGCTGGCTGGAACGCAGCCCACCCTGACCGCCAGCACACGGGGCTTCCCCCCACCCCCCCAACCTGTACCCCGACGGCAGGTCCTGCCTCAGAACCGACAGACGAGAGAAGGACCGCAGGACCTAGAGCTGATGATGTCACTGATCAAGATCTCCTGACGCCACGCCCGGTCCTGAAAGCCGGCGATGCCCCTGTGTGGCCTTCCCGCCCCCTTTCCCCCCCTAAAGAGTGGAGACCCGGTTAGGGCTGGTCCGGCCCCTCTCGGGGCGCAGATGCTCCATAAATATTTATGGGGTGATTAACTCCCAGGGCTCCGTTCTCAGGGCGGCGCTGGGCTCAGATTCCAGTGTGTCAGTGCCGGGCATTCTTTGCGGTGGTCTCGTCTGCGGGGAGGGGTGGAGGGCGGTCTCGGGGACCCTCCTTGGGACCCAGAGGCGGACATGGAAAGGGGGAGCAGCAGGCCCCCCTGCCTCCGGACTGCTCTCTTGGGACCAGCTTCCCACCGCCTCCCCCG
>JAAGEH010000027.1:6064716-6114772 GCA_011751065.1 Lasiurus cinereus
AAATATATATTTTATTAATTTTTTACAGAGAGGAAAGGAGAGGAATAGAGAGTTAGAAACATCGATGAGAGAAACATCGATCAGCCACCTTCTGCACGCCCCCTAGATGCAAAAACAAGCAAACAAAACCAAATGTACAAATTCTAGTTCTAGCCTGGCCAGCACGCACAGTGGTGGAGCATCGACCTATGAACCAGGAGGTCACGGTTCCATTCCTTGTCTGGGCACATGCCCAAATTGTGGGCTCAATCCCCAGTGTGGGGTGTGCAGGAGGCAGCCGATCCATGAGTCTCTCTCATCACGATGTTTCTAGCTCTCTCTTCCTCTCCCTTTCTCTCTGAAATCAATAAGAATATGTATTTTATTTATTTTTAAAAAAAATATTTTTATTGATTTTTTTACAGAGAGGAAGAGATAGGGATAGAGAGTTAGAAACATCGATGAGAAACATCAATGAGAAACATCGATTAGCTGCCTCTTGCACGCCCCCTACTGGGGATGCGGCCGCAACCAAGATACATGCCCTTGACCAGAATCGAACCTGGGACCCTTCAGTACGCAGGCCGATGCTCTATCCACTGAGCCACACCGGTTACGGCGCCTCTGTCCATCTGGAACTTCAGCCGGGGGCCACTCGGCCTCTCCGCTTCCCCCTCTTTAGTCCAGGGGGTTTAGGCAGAGGTTCTCTCTGCTCCCTCCCCGTCCTGATGCCCAGAGAGGGTAGAGGCCTTGCCAGACGCTGCACAGCCAGGCAGTGCCCTGAGGCCCGAACTCCTGCCTCTGAAACCGGGAGCTGGCTCTCTGCTGGGCTCTGCAGTGTTTCCTCCAGGGCTCAATAGCTATTCCCACCGTGGTGCCTCAAAACGCTCACCTGCTTTGTGCCACCCGACAGCTTATAACCCGGAGACCTTCAGGCCGCGCTAACATATCCCGGCCCTGGTCCTGCCGGGTCCCCCTCCTCTCACCTGCCTCCGGCTTTTCTCACGTGAGAGAGCCGATTGCAAACCACATCCCCAGGGATTCCCGGGCAGGAGCTGGGGCGGCAGGAGGAAGACTGACCTTTAGGTGGAGACGGGCAGGCGAGCTGCCCTCACCACCTGTGGAGGCACCTAGGGGTGGTAAGTGGGGCATTCTGGGAGTCAGCTGACAGAAGCACCTCCATTGCCTGAGTGCATGATCCATTCTGGAAAACAGCGTCCCCGCTGACCCGGCCGCTGGGCTAGGAGAGCTAAGCTGCCTTTCTCCCCAGCCCAGCCCCTGGCTTGGTGCATTTGGAGAAAGAGCTGGGGGTGGGGGAGGGATGGGGAGAAGATGGGGAGAGAAAAGGGGAGAGGAAGGGGAAGCAGGGTGCAGCTTGTCTGGGAAGGGAGCATGGCTGGAGGTAGAGAGGGTCAGGAGGCCATCCCCCTGACTCTGCTGGGGGCAGTGGGGGGCGGGTGGTGCTATAGAAAGGCTCGTGGTGGGTGCACAGAGGCTGAAGATACTGCCTCCACTCCTCTCTCCAAATCAAGGCTCTTGCCTGTGTACACAGGAGAAGGCCATGCCCTGTGCCCGGAGGCCGGGGAGGGGACCCCAGCAGCTCAGCGGGGAGGCTCCTGGGAGGGGTGCTAGGAAGCAGCCGGGACCAGGGCCTGCAGGACCCGGAGCCGGAGCCGCAGGGAGGAGACCAGCCAGTGTCCCTCAGCGGAGGGCGGAGGAGTGTGTGCAGACGGCTGGGATGCGCAGCAGACAGCCCGGCTAAGGGGAAGGCCTGGGGCTGGGAGCTGCTGGCGAGGGCAAATGGGGTGAGCCGAGGGGGGAGCCGAGATTCCGGGATAAGAGGGGGAGGTGCTGTGCCCCCTACTTCCCTGTGGGCTTTTGCTGTTTTAATGGAGTAATTTCTGGCCCCAGGGCAACTCAGAGAGGCTCTGTCTTGCACTAGAGAGGCCTCTTTTTTTTTTATTAAATATATTTTATTGATTTTTTACAGAGAGGAAGGGAGAGAGATAGAAAGTCAGAAACATCGATGAGAGAGAGACATCGATCAGGCGCCTCCTGCACATCCCCTACAGGGGATGTGCCCGAAACCAGGATACATGTCCTTGACCAGAATCGAACCTGGGACCCCTCAGTCTGCAGGCCGACGCTCTATCCACTGAGCCAAACCGGTTTCGGTTAGAGAGGTCTCTTAATTGCCGTAAGATTCTGCTGGGGGTTTTTCCTCCTGAACGCCCTGCCTGCCACATGAGTGTATGTTTCCTTGGCCGCTAAGTCCCCGAGGTTCCCAGCAGAGCACACCTCTCCGAAAGCCCGGGCCAGGCCTGGGGGGGCCGGTTCAGGGGCTGCAATCTGGGCACTTTGCCCCCTCCCCCACCCAGTGCCCTCCTTCCCAGAACAAGGACTCTCTCTGAAATGCCACTCAATGCCTCCTAATGGCAATTCCTTGTAAGAACGAATGGAGAAGCTTCGCTTTAGATCTGGGGGTGAGAGTGCAGGCTGGAGGCGGGCCAGCCGTCTTGCTCATCGAGAATGAACCTGTGCACCCCATGGCTTTCGCCCTCCAGGAGGCACTGGTCTGAGAGACACCCCGGATGGCTCCGTCTCCGAAACTTTCATTTCCCACTTGCCACTCCGGCTACACATATGTCCTTCCCCCTTTTCCCTGAACCTGTCATTCTTTTTTTATTCTTCTTTTTCTTTTTTAATATATGCATTTTATTAATTTTTTACAGAGAGGAAGGGAGAGGGACAGAGAGCTAGAAACATCGATGAGAGAGAGACATCCATCAGCTGCCTCCTGCACACCCCCTACTGGGGATGTACCTGCAACCAAGATACATGCCCTTGCCCGGAATTGAACCTGGGACCTTTCAGTCCGCAGGCTGGTGCTCTAGCCACTGGGCCAAACCAGTTTCAGCTGAACCTGTCATTCTTTCTCAAGACCGCCAGCACTAAGCCCCTGTGAGAACAATACACTGAGTGGCCAGATTATGATGATCTCTGAATGCGTAATCATCTGGTCACTCAGGGTGTGTGTGTGTGTGTGTGTGTGTGTGTGTGTGTGTGTGTGTTTTAGAGGCCCAGTGCATGAATTCGTGCATGGGTGGGGTCCAGCCAGCCAGCCTGGCCAGGAGGAAGGGATATAGGCGGTTGGCTGGCCCGCCTGCTGGTCAAAACTCCTGGTCGAGGGGACAATTTGCATATTAGCCTTTTATTATATAAGATATACTATATATACTATATATATTATTATGTGTTCAGAGGTCCTCATCATCTGGCCACTCCGTGTATTGTTCTCTGCTGATCTCGCTGCTTCCCGACTAGGTCTCCACTCCTTGGCTGACCATTGAACCCCACCTCCACCAGCCTCCTGTGGTCTGGCTGCCCTAACAAAGTACCACAAGCTGAGGGGCTTAAGACAATGAGCAATGTATTAGCTCACAGCTCCGGAGGCCAGGGGTTCAAAATCAAGGTGTTGACCATCTATTGCTCTCCCTCTGAAGGCTCCGGGGAAAATGCTCCCTGAGTCCTCCCAGCTCCTGGTGGCTCCTGCATTCCTTGGCTTGTGGCAATATCCCTGCATCTCTGCCTACATCCTCTCATGGCCTTCTTCCCTGTGGATCTCTTTCTGTCTCTTCTACTGACACCAGCCATTGGATGTAGGGCCCACCCTAATCCAGGATGTCTCTCATCTCAGTTCTTCCCTAATTATATCTGCAAAGATCCTATTTCCACACGAGGTCACATTCTGAGGTTCTGGGTAAATAGGAATCTTGGGAGGACACTCCAGGCTGCCTCTTTCCTTCTACTGCGCCTGCCTCCCAGATCCCCATGCTCAGCTCATGGCCACAGTCAGCATCTCCCTTTTGACCTTGGGGCTGCTGAGCCCCGCTTCTTAGATCTTCAGCCCAAAGAGGTCCTCCCACAACCCCTTCTCTCCTTTCCCTCAGGAGCCACGCTTCCCAGAGATCATGGAGGTCAGCGGGCAGGAATTCCCTTGACTTCAGCCTGAGGGCCCTACAAGCACATCCCCTCTTTTCACCTTTCCCGCCTTCCCTCCGTCCCATGTAAGGCCTGAGGTGTCTCTTCTCTTCTTGGAGCCTCACTCAGAGCCTCACGACTCCTGTCTGATCTACAGTAAATCATCCAGACTGTATTTTTTTTTTCTTTTCCATTCATTCCATTCTTTTCTCTCCTCTTACACCATTCTGCTGCTTAAAAGTCATCCATTCACCCATCCATTCATCCATTCACTTATTTATCAGGTGCCTACTCTGTGCCAGGCGTGATAGTAGCTCCTGCCTACCACTCTGGCTCATTTTTTTAAAAAAATATCTTTTAAAAAATATATATATTTCATTGATTTTTTACAGAGAGTAAGGGAGAGGGATAGAAAGTCAGAAACATCGATGAGAGAGAGACATCAATCTGCCACCTCCTGCACGCCCCACACTTGAGATGTGCCCGCAAGCAAGGTACATGCCCTCGACCGGATTCGAACCTAGGACCCTTCAGTCCGCAGGCCGACGTTCTATCCACTGAGCCAAACCGGTCTCGGCCATTTTTTTTTTTTTAACAGCCAATGAGATCCCTGCCTGTTCAGAGCTTGCAGTAGAGAGAATTTTCCATGGCTCGGCTATATATAGAACCAAGTCCTCGTCCTTTAGGTTGTGGCTAACCACCTTACCACATGATCCGATCTCCCTTTGACCTCCGTCTCCCACCGTCCACGTTGCTAGCCAGCCCACGTCGGATTCTGACACTTCCGTGCCGTGGTGGTTACCTCTGGTTGAAACGCGTTTGCCTCCCGTCTGCCTGGACATCTCCTGGCCATCCTCAGAGATTCCCTTCTAATGCTACCACCTCCTACAAGCCTTCCTGGACAATCTCACTTCTGTGGGGACCCCCACCCCCACCCCGCCTCTTTTGCCACATAAATTTCTTGTTCCGTGAATCACACTGCCTTGCGATGATTTGTATACATGCCTTTCTTTTCCCTTAAAGTCAAGGACAATGTTTTATTCATTTTTATAGCCTCTGCCTCTGGCAGAGGTAGACATTTAATAAATGTTTAAGTGCTTACTCTAAGGGGTGCGGAAAGACTCAATCCAGCTGGAAGCCGGAGCAGCCCAGCAGGGTTGGCATCTCTTCCCCTTACTCCACCCTGCACGTGCCCTCCCTGTGCTACCCACTGCCAGGGAGGGGCCAGTGGGTTAATGGAGGTGTTAGGGGTTGAATTCTGCCCCCCAATTTGTACAGGGAAGGCTTAACTCTCGGGACCTCAGAATACGATTTTCTTTGGAACGAGGGTGGTTGCAGATGTAATTCGTTCAGATGAACTCTCACTGGAGTAGGGTGGGCCCCTACCTCAAGATGACTGCTGTCTGGACAACAAGGAGGAATGTGGACGTAGACACACACAGGGAGCGTGCCTTGCGGAGATGAAGGCTGAGGTCAGGGTGATAGTCTCCATGTCCTGGGATGCCAAGGACTGCCAGCAAGCCCTCCTCCCCCCAACCCTCCAGAAGCCAGAGGAGAGGATGGGACAGACCCTTCCCTCACAGCCTCAGAGGGAACCAGCTCTGCTGATGCCCTGACCTTGACCTTGTAGCCTCCAGAACCAGGAGACAATAAACTCCTGTTGTTTAAGCCACTCAGTTTCTGGCATTGTATGACAGCACCCCTGGAATCCACCCTAGGAGAGAGACGTGCGCAGAGAAGACAACTGTTTTCATGCCTTTGCAGGATCCAGATTCCGATCTTACAACTTGTCATTTTGAAGTGGTAGTGAAATACTACATGCTATTTGCAGGTATCAAAAAATGACTGGGATGTGTTACAAAAAGGCCCATGACTTCTATCGGTGACAAAGCCAAAGTATCGCTAGTATGTCTGTGACTTGCTGTGTACATCTACAGTTGAAGTCCGTGCCAAATTTTGGCTAATGGTTAGTACAAATGAAGATGTGATGTTTCTTTTCCCCGTTCAAGTTCATGGTCCCAGGCTAAGAACTTGTGCAGAGGAATCACCCAGGGGTCTTATAAAAACAAAGATTCTGAGTAGGCCGGGGGCAGGCCTGAGGTCCTGCCTTCCCTATAATCCAGCGGTTCACAACCTGTGGGTCGCGACCCCTTTGGGGGTCGAACGACCCTTTCACAGGGGTCGCCTAAGACCATCGGAAAATGCAGATACAGTGGTACCTCGAGAGACGAGTTTAATTCGTTCCGTAACCTTGAGGCGTTGGAAACTATGAGACGCTTGAGTTGCGGTAAACTGGTGGGTCGTGTGCAGCCGGCCAATCCGCGCAATTATTCCTATCTCAAATGTTGCTTGTATTTCAAAGCCAAAATCGCTCGCTCGACGGCTCGTTTCTCAAAAATCTCGTATGTTAGGGCACTCGTATCTCGAGGTACCACTGTATTTACATCACGATGCATAACAGTAGCAAAATTTCATGGTTGGGGGTCACCACCACATGAAGAACTGTATGCAAGGGCCATGGCCTTAGGAAGGTTGAGAACCACTGCTATAATCTCCCGCCCGGAGGCTCATGGTCCCCATGGACTGGGACACACTCTGGGTAGGAAGGTGCTAGATCATGGTCACCACGCAGAACCATTATCAGGAATCTGAGAGCAGGGGCCTCAGCTGCTGAGCCGGAGGGCAGGGTTAGAGCCTCAGAGCTACTGAGTGAAGGGTCACTTCCCAGCAGGCCGATGGTGACCAGGATGGCCCGCATCGCAGCTGAAGAGAAGACAGAGGCCATGCCTGGCAAAGTGTCAGTGGACCTGCCATCTCTTCAGTGCTCCAGCTTGAGGGGCGGGGCCTTTAACTGGGACCCGATGTTATCTCCAGGTGCATAGAGTCAGAACTCAGTGAAAGGGAAGGGCACCCAACTGGAGTGGGAAAAGTGCTCGGTGGTTTGGGAAGACCCCACACATGGGAACTGGTGTCAGATTCACGGGAGCCAGTCTATTCCAATGCGCGACTGAGATACGACACTTCACCGTGCCCCTGGATCCGCATGCCCTGTGCCCGGTGAGACGGTCACCATTTGGTCCTGAGAAAACATGGCTCATGGAGGTTTAGTGACTTGCCCAGAGCAACACAGCTAAGCCTCCAACAGAGACCTCCGTGCACAGATCCCGAGGCCAGGGGGCCTGATTTAGGGTTCATTAAAAGGACTCTGTGGCTGAAACCAGTTTGGCTCAGTGGACAGAGCGTCGGCCTTCGGACTGAAGGGTCCCAGGTTCGATTCCGGTCAAGGGCATGTAACTTGGTTGGGGGCACATCCCCAATAGGGGGCGTGCAGGAGGCAGTTGATAGGTGTTTCTAGCTCTTTATCCCTCTCCCTTCCTCTCTGTGGAAACCAATAAAATATATATTTTTTAAAAAAGGACTTTGTGTACCTAGGAAGCTACAGAAAGATACTCTTAGAACCTGGAACTTAAGCCACTGTCCAGAAAGTAAAACAGCTTGAAATGAACAAGAATTGGAGCCATTTGGCCGTTTATAGAAAAGAGCCACTCTGTGAATGTATAATGAAGAGATTGGGAAATACCCAAACCCAGGAAGGTGACCAGGACTAAAACTGTCGCCAGAGGCTCCCGGCCCAATCAATAGTTCTTGAGCTGCTGAAGAAGGGGGAGGGGAACTGAAGGCCTGTGGTCAGCCTGGAGCCCGAAAGGGGTGCTCAGAGGACAGAACCACTCAGTGTGTCTCCAGCTCCGCCCGCAAGAGAGAGCCTGTGTCATGGGCCGGGCAGGATTTGCTGAAGCCTGGACCACACGTCCCTTCGCTCTGTCCCCACTCAGCAGCCTTCAGCCAGTTAGTGTTCCGGGCTGGCTGGGTACCAGAAAGGGGGTACCTGCGAGGAATGGCCACCCCTCTGACATCTGCCTTGGTTTTGTCCATCTCTTAGAAGCTTAGTGACTGGGAGTCAGTCCCTCCTGAGCTTGGTGTCCAGTCTGCTTCTCGCCTCGGGTTCATCGGTGTCGTGTGAATTCTGTGACCGTCAGCCAAAGCCTCTGGGGCTGGCGCATTTGCAAGCACGTTTGCTAGTAGAAACCCAGTGTCTGGAACTGCAAGGCCTCCCTGGTGCACTGCGACCCGGCCGAGGTGCCCTGGAAGACCCCCAACACACACACACACACACACACACACACACACACACACACACACACGACGCCTGTAATGAGACGCTTCCTCCAGCCACATACCTGCAGGGTCCAGCGAGGTTCCCAGGTTGCTTTGTGATGCCCCAAGGGGCACGCCCGCCACTGGGAGCCCCAAGGAGGGTGCTCTAGGATGCTCAGGACACACAGGCCTGTGGGAAGAGATCCAGGCACAGGTCCTCAGCACCCCACGGTGGAGGGAAAGCAAGGAAGACTCATCATTTTTCCTCTGCACGGGCTGAGCCCACTGCTCTCCCGGGGAGAGAAGGAAGCAGTGAGCTCGCCCAGAGGGAGACAGGGCTGGGGGCCCGCGGGAGGCTGGGTAAACATCGGAGGCTGCGTCTCCTCTCCTCGGGGAGAAGTCACACGCGCACACGGGTGGGGGCCGGTCCTCCAGCTCCACTCCAGGCATGACAGTCCCTTTTGTCTCCTCTCCCCTCGGGGATGTGGGGAGTGATTGAGATAATTTACCAGTTAATGTGGGCAGATGGCTTAATTAAGGAAAATCGAAAGGCATTAGTGGCAGGCTCTGAGCGTGTCACTGACTCAGGGCCGGGGGACCCTGGGAGTTACCTGCCAGATGGGTCTGGGGCCCCCCCGCTGGGTGCCTTGCCTGGGTCCCCAGGTGCTGGGTGCAGGCTGCCTTTTGGGGGAAGTGGCGGGGGGGATTCAGGATCCTGACTCTGGAAGCAGTTCCTCCCACAGGCAGCCTGGCGGGTCCCTGCTCACGCCTGGGCAGAGGCCTCTGGCTCCCTGGACCGTCCCCAGGTCTGGAGTGGGACCCACCCCCCCGAGGCTGCTGGGTTCTGGGTGCGCCATCACCCCGGGGCTGGGAGCCCAGCTCCTGCCCTCGGGGAGTTCATGGCGGGTGGGGGTACCAATCTCCCCGGCTTCCAGGTGAGGCCTGAGATCCTGGTTCTAAACTGGACCCTCGAGCTCCCTGATTAGACCGGGAAGCCACTGACTCACCCTGAGCTGCAGAGAGGCGTGAACAGCAGCTCCCCAGCTTCTGTGCTGGGAGCCCGTGTGTGTGCACGCGTCACGTGTGTGTGTGCGTGTGTATGTGTGCGTGCGCCTATGGGGAGGAGAATACGAAACGCACGGCTTCTCTCCTTCCTCCTCCCTCCTTCCAGCTCCCCCTCCTATCTTCCTCAGGGTATGGGGTCCCTGCCCCAAGGCCCAGCCCCTTCCCCTCGCTGTGGCCCTGTCTGAGGGAGGGCTGGGAGCCCCCAGCAGGCCGTGGCTTCCAGGTTCTGCCAGAACAGGCCCCCGAGGGTCTGCAGGTCTGCGTGCCCTTTCCCGGGTGCATTCTGCTGGCACAGCTCATTAACCAGCCAGCCTGCAGCTGGGGAGAAACCAACAACAGACCGCCCTGCTCCTCCCGGTCCCCGCCCCCCAACACCTTAAACTGATTGCCTGGCCCTGAGCCAGGAAGCCGTGATGTTTTCCAAACCGCAAGGCGACGCTTCTCTCGGTTCATTAGCTTCATTATTTGGCTGGCCAGACGCCCCTCCACCACGCCCACGGGGAGCCCGCGTCTTGGACGGGGATGCTCGGGCCCTGGCCCAGGGCTGCAGCTGTTCCCTTCAAGGAGCATTGAAGCGGGTGAAGGTCACCCGGCATCTCTGGGAGGGGAGGTGCCCCAGGCCTCAGGGAACTGTGTGGACCAGGAGTTCCCATGGGGACTGGGTGGGGAGGAGGGAGGAGGAGGAGGGAGAGGGAAAGGGGGAGGGGGTCTGTAAAGCAGGGTTGGCAGGGGTGTCTGTACAGCCCCTCCTGACCTCTAAGTCATGCCTCTCCCCATCCCCCGGCCCCACACCCCGGGAACAGTCCCAGAGTCTGGAGCTGAGCAGCCAAGTCCTAACGAGGCCAGCATCCTGGTCCCCCGCCTCGGCTGTCCCCTGGCACAGGCTTGGCAGAGAGCCGGACCGCCGTCTCCCCCACCCCGTGGCCACCCCCAGCACACCACCCTAACTCCTCCTCTTCCCCGGGTTTGCGAACCCCAGCTTTGGAGGCACATTGATTGGCCCGGGTGTGGGGAACGGAGCTGAATCAGCCACCAGCTGAGCATCTGGGGGTGCCGTGAGCTGCTCTGGGCCCCGGTGCCTGAGGAAGGGGGGTGAAAAGAGAGCCGACCTGTGGGGATCCACCAGTGGGCTCTTGGGTATGAAGCGGTGAGAACCTCGCACTCCATAAATGATGGCTTCCGAGGCCAAAAGCCCTCTCCTCGCCTCGGGGGCCAGGAAATGAATAATAAAACCTAACAAACGGAGGGAGTTATACCAGCACCGATTCCTCCCACACGACCATTCGCAGCCGCCCCTCCTATTACCATAATGGAAACCAGCCTCCCTGAGAGTACAGCACACTAAATCACCTATCCTCCTGCCTGCCTGTCCTCCCCAGGGGACATCTGTCCAGCTTTGGACCAGAAGATAAGCTACGGACCAGAGCCCATTCAGGCTCCGGAGCCACGGGGGCAGTGGGCACCGCAGGGAGATGACCAGCTGGAGGCTCTCCATTCATTCGACAACTTTTTAAAAAATGTATTTTTATTGATTTTTTACAGAGAGGAAGAGAGAGATAGAGAGTTAGAAACATGGATCAGAGACAGACATCAATCAGCCGCCTCCTGCACACCCCCTACTGGGGATGTGCCCGCAACCAGGATACATGCCCTTAATTGGAATCAAACCTGGGACCTTTCAGTCTGCAGGCCGACACTCTATCCACTGAGCCAAACCGGTTTCGGCTTGACAACTTTTCTGAGCCTCCCACGAGTATACTAGGAATAGACCAGGGCAGTGGTGGGCAAACTCATTCGTCCACGGAGCCAAATATCAACAGCACAATGACTGAAATTTCTCTGGAGAGCCACATTTTTAAAACGTAAACTTCTAACGTCACGTCTTCAACATAGACTCGCCTAGGCTATGGTCTTCTGTGGAAGGGCCACACTCAAGAGATCAAAGAGCCGCATGTGGCTCGAGAGCCACGGTGTGTCGACCACGGGACTAGCGAACGAAACAGACCTTGTCCTTGCCCTCATGGAACTTGCGACCCAGTTGAGGGTCTCTTGCCTCTCCCAACGGCTGCCATGTTCACCTGAACGGTTCAGAGGCTGCGATGGCCAATGGGTTCAAGTTCGAATGCCATCTCTGACCCATAAGAAATGGCACTGCTGTGGGGAGCCACGCCCCAGTTCGACGGGGAAGAGGTGTGTAATTGATTAGCGATGTCTGCCGTGGGTGCAGAGCAGAAGTGGTACCCTGTTGAACGTTTCCCTGCAGGGACAGATCCTGGAATAAGAGCTGACAGCCTGCATCCTGATGGCCCTTTTAGGAGGGGATCCAATTCTCCTGGAGTCCCCGGCTCCGATGAAGGTGAGTCTGGCAGCTGGCAGACCTAAGTCCCCACGGAGGCAAGACATGGACGGTGAAGCCAGGTCCCACTCCCGGGCGCCTGACAGATGGGAACAGAGTTCACCAGATAATGAGAGAAATCTGGCAGCGAGATACGTCCAGAGACTAGCGACGGCCTAGCCAATGGGTGGACGGGTGCCACGTGGCCTCTGTCCCCACTCCCATCCGGCTAAGTGGGAGTGCCTTTCTCAATGACGAATATTCTGCTCACGTTGGGGATGATACATAAGGTGATAGCAGATGGCCCTGGGTCTTGGCTGGGAAGCTGAGCCCCAGGAGGTAGGGACAAAAGCAAGGTTCCATCCTGGTACCCGAGACAGGTGCCTTGGGTCTTGCCATCCAAACTCAGGGGAGGGGGCCCCCCCATCATGCATGCTCCTGTGGGTCTGGAATGCACATGCCCAAAGGCAGATCCTCTTGTAGCTCAAAGGGAGCTCCGATCATAAACTCCAGGGTTTCTCAGTCTAGACACCTGTCGACATCGGAAGGCAAATCATTTGTCATTGCCAAAGGCTGCCCAGTGCATTGTGGGGTGTTGGGTAGCATCCGCGGACAGCAGTGGCACCGCCTGCTGTGAGCATAAGGACATCTCGGATGCTGCCCACTGTCCCCTGGGGAGCAAAGGCATGCTCCTGGGTGACAAGCAGACTCCAGGCATCTCAATCTATGGCTAAAGAAGTGGAGGTCCCGTGGGGTGACCTGGCCAGGGAACCGAAGTCTCATTCTCTGGGGACTCTCCCTGGAGAGTTCTTCTGTTCACACAGAGGCCAGGGTCTTGCAAACATGCACCTAATGGGGTCGTGCGACTTCGAGTACTACAACTCTCTAAGATACTTTTATTTATTTAAAAAAACACTTTCCTTGTCCTTCTTCAGTGATAGTCAACACGTGTGTTTTGTTGTTTGAGGTTATTTTTCCATTGCTTTTTAGAGAGAGTTGAAGAGAAAGCGAAAAGACGGAGAGAAACATCAATGTGCGAGAAACACATCGATGGGTTGCCTCCTGCATGTATCCCAACCAGGGCCCGGGCTGGGGAGGGGCCTGCAACAGAGGTCTGTGCCCTTGACTGGAATGGAACCCGGGACCCTTCAATCCCCAGGCTGGCTCTCAACCACTGAGCCAAAGAATTTGGGGTTGGAGCTATCTAAAAACCTTGTAGGGCCAAAACCTGTTTGGCTCAGTGTATAGACCGTCGGCCTACGGACTGAAGGGTCCCGGGTTCGATTCCGGTCAAGAGCATGTACCTTGGTGGTGGACACATCTCCAGTAGGGGGTGTGCAGGAGGCAGCTGATCAATGTTTCTCTCTTATGGATGTTTCTAACTCTTTATTCCTCTTCCTTCCTCTCTGTAAAAAATCAATAAAATATATTAAAAAAAAAATAAAAACCTTATAGAGTTAGCCTCCGCTGACTTGCAGGGCCTGCCCCTCCACCTTCTCCTGGGTGGGGTGGGGCTGAAGCCCTTTCCAACCTCGCTTCCCACTCAGTGCTCCCTGGAATCCGGGTAGAACAAAAGGTACCAGGCTCCAGAGGGGGGAAGTCACCCCCAGTGCCCGTGGCTGTCCCGCCGGCTCGATGGCAGACTTAGCAGGTCTTGGTATGGAAGGGACACGAAGACTGGATTTCCCCAGGAAGGAAAGGATTCCCGGGCTAGTCACGGACGAGCCCTTTCAGGGGCAGAGAAGGTGACGATAAAAGAACGTGGCGGGCTGTCCGTCTCACTGACAAACCTCCTTTTCTTTTCCGTAAAGAAGGCCCTGCTGTCTATTTGCGAGCGCCCAGAGCTGCCCGTGGCCCCGGGAATAAATGGCGTGATCTCTCTCTGATCTCCCTCACGCTGACAACACCTGCTCCAGCGATGCTAGCTCAGGTTCCCGCTACAACTACAGGTTCCCGCAGTTTCAGAGGCCCTGGCCATTTGTAATGTTCTTTCTTTCTTTTTTTCTTTTCTTTTTTTTTTTTTACAAAGAGGAAGAGAGAGAGATAGTTAGAAACATCGATGAGAGAGAAACATCCATCAGCTGCCTCTTGCACACCTCCTACTGGGGATGTGCCCGCAACCAAGGTACATGCCCTTGACTGGAATCGAACCTGGGACCTTTCAGTCCGCAGTCCGACGCTCTATCCACTGAGCCAAACCGGCTTCGGCTGTAATGTTCTTTCTTGATTTCATTTCTAATACACCCCTATGCCCCATCACTGAGCAGCAGCCCCTGTGATGGCTGAGACAGTGACAAGGGGGTGCTGAAGTGAGATTTTTGCAGGGTGTGGGGTGTAGGTAATGCAGAGGCTCCCAAAGAAGAGGACAGTTTTCAGGCCCTTCGCGATTCGTCTAAACGTGAGTCTCTGATGAATGAAGAAAGTGGGAGGCGCCTTGGTAAATACGCCGGAGCCTGGTCTCCCCACTGGAGACCTGACGGGGAGAACGGCCTGTCATCCACTCCGTTCCCTGCTCGCCGGTCTTCGGTTTGCTTTTGGCTCCGTGGCACGATGCATTGGATCTGCACGAGGAACGAAGCCGTTGGCGCTCTCGGGACACTTGTTTCTGCGCTGAGCTGGATCCAAAGCGCCCTTCTCTCTCTGCCCAAGACGATGCTCTTGGGTTCGGCTGCACGAGGGGGCCGGCTCTTGCCAACTAACCTCCTCAGAGATGGCTGGTACATCTGAATTGTCTTGAGAAATGTCACTCCAAACCTGGAATCAAGAATCTCTTGGCTGGTCTTGAGGCTGAGTGTTGGGGCAGGAGGTTGGCTTAGGTTTTTAATGGTCAATATATTTTGGCATGGCCCTAACTGGTTTGGCTCAGTGGATAGAGCGTCGGCCTGCGGACTGAAGGGTCCCAGGTTCGATTCCAGTCAGTTGCAGGCACATCCCCAGCAGGGGGGTGTGCAGGAGGCAGCTGATCGATGTTTCTCTCTCATTGATGTTTCTAACTCTTTATCCCTCTCCCCTCCTCTCTGTAAAAAAAAAAATCAATAAAATATATTAAAATATATATATTGTGGCACAGGCGCCAGGTACCGATGTCTCTGCTCTGGGGGGTCCAGGTACCATGGGGGCTGGTCAGAATCCCTCGCCTTCCAACAAAGCTAAAGACACAACAGGTCATCGGTCTTGTTGGTCTGGCCTCGATGAAGACCACCCCCTTTCTCCTCGCTCATCTTTTATTTATTTTTTTAAAAAAATATATTTTATTGATTTTCTACAGAGAGGAAGGGAGAGGGATAGAGAGTTAGAAACATCGATGAGAGAGACATCCATCAGCTGCCTCTTGCACGCCCCTGCTGGGGATGTGCCTGCAACCAAGGTACATGCCCTTGATCGGAATCGAACCTGGGATCTTTCAGTCTGCAGGCCGATGCTCTATCCACTGAGCCACACCGGTTTTGGCCTCACTCATCTTTTATGTTGACAGGTCGCAAAGCATGCATTCGGCTCTTCATGACATTGCAGTCCCGGGAGTCTTCGGGTCCCTCTACCACCGGCCAGACTCTCGGGTCTGGGTGACCCCTCAGGACAGGAGGAACATGCGGTGACCTTGGGGAAGGCTGGGGGAGCTGCTGGCTCTGCTCACAGAGGAGGGGCTGTATCTCTCCGCTCAGGGCTCCTCCCCATAGACGTCACTCACCCCTGCCTGGAGGGGACCCTCTGCCCCTGCAGGGATCGGACCGGCATCGCCTCCATCCCTCACCCCTCCCCTGCCTCCTTTTAAGGCCCAGGAGCTTCTATGTCCCAGATGTGTTGCTCAGGGCCCGGGTGGCCATCGAAGACCCCCAAGGAGCGACACAATTCGAACCCACAGTCCAGACCTCCCTCCCACTCACTTCCCGAGAGCCAGGCCCCACCTGGGCCTCCGTGCGGGGAAGAGAGAGGATAACCATGATTCCCGTTCTTTCTGGTCTCTCATCTCCAAGAAGAAAGCGGCACAGAGATAAAGAACCCTCCCGGGAGGCAGAGCACAAGGAAGGCTTAGCCCTGGCCAGTGCGGCCAGTTGGTTGGGTGTTTAATTCCCAGTCAGGGCTCATGCCCTGGTTGTGGGCTCCATCCCTGGTAGGCGGCATTTGAGAGGAAGCTGAATGATGTTTCTCTCTCTCTCCATCTCCCTCTTCCTTGTTCTCTCTCCAAACATCAATAAAAATATCTTAAAAACAGCCAAAACCGGTGTGGCTCAGTGGATAGAGCATCAGCCTGCAGACTGAAAGGTCCCAGGTTCAATTCCGGTCAAGGGCATGTACCTTGGTTGCAGGCGCATCCCCAGTAGGGGGCATGCAGGAGGCGGCTGATCGATGTCTCTCTCTCATTGATGTTTCTAACTCTCTATCCCTCTCCTTTCCTCTCTGTAAAAAAACAAAAACAAAAACAAAAAACCTCACAAAACTTAAAAACAAAGGCTTAGTCACAGTCCCAACCACCCAAGTGCTCCCGTGTCTGCCTCCCTCACTAACCTCGGGGAAGAAACGGCCTTAGCTCTCCGCTTCCTCGGCACCAAACCCCGGGTCGGGCTATATTTGTACCCTAAATGCTCCTGGGAGGGATGGAGGGATGGAGGGAGGGGCCAGGTGAGGGGACACCGGTTCCTGAGACCCAGCCCAGCCCCCGGAAGCCACTCTGCCACTGGAACTAGAGGCCTGTCCCTGTTGAGCTTTGGGCTCACTTCCTCCAGGAAACTTTCCCTCCTGCCTCTCCTCCCTCTGCTCCTTAATGATCTCTCCCGTTCTGCCAAGCGATCGTCATGGGAACTGTGGAGACTCAGGCGGATATTGCCAGCAGCTCCGGGGAGGTGGGGAGCGAGCGTTGTTCTAATGCAGGAAATCAGATTAGGCGGAGATCAAGGCGTTTCAGGGCGGGTTTACGGGATGCGGAGGACAGGAAAGCACTCACGCACGCCCGGTTCCTTCGAAATTGGATCTGGGAAGTCGGAACGCTCTCTCCGGCTCTCTTTCTTGGGGGCTCCAGGGTGTCTCCTGTCCTTCTCGCTCCGGCATCCTCAAGAAGCTGCTCTGAAGACGTCGGCCTGGCCACAGCTGTGGTTTGTGGGTGCAGCCCCCCCGTGCTCCACCAGCACCTTTCGATTCTGATGGAGGTCTGGCCCCATAGAAGGTTCTTTGAATTCCTTAGAGGGCGAATCTGATGGGTCACTGAGAAGCCAATAAATGGTTCAGCATGGAGCGGGCCTGATTCTGGTCCAATTGGCTGTAGCTGGAGTCTTGTGGAATAAATATGGCAATTAATTGCTGTCCTTTCAGTAGGCTTTATAGACTAAGACAGATCTGAGAGATAGAGAGATAGATAGAGAGAGAGAGAGATAGAGAGAGAGATATCCAGGCACCCCAGAACAAAACTATGTTAGGTCGGTTTTTTTGTGTTTTTAAAAATATATATATTTTATTGATTTTTTTACAGAGAGGAGGGGAGAGGGATAGAGAGTTAGAAACATCGATGAGAGAGAAACATCCATCAGCTGCCTCCTGCACACCCCCCACTGGGGATGTGCCCACAACCAAGGTTCGTGCCCTTGACTGGAATCAAACCTGGGACCTTCCAGTCCGCAGGCCGATGCTCTATCCACTGAGCCAAACCGGTTTCGGCTTAGGTCAGTTTTGAAGTCATCAAAACCGTGGCAGGAAGAGGGCGTCTATCCTTGTCCCGGTGCTGATGAGCTGAGGCCTCTGGGTGATGACCGGTGAGTGTGCCGTGTAAGCTTCGGGCCACTGTTAGCCTTTTATATGTCAGCAGAGCCTTCTCCTCCTCCACCACAAGCCACCTCCCTGAGTCACTCCCTGTGCAGCTGTCAGCAAAGAGGAAGAAGATTCCGGAATCAAGTGACGGAACAGTCTCCTCCCCCACTCCAGAGCCTCCCCGTTTCTGCCTCAGCCTAAACGGGAAACAGCTCCACTTGGCCGCTTGCAAAACTGGGTCTCCTGGTTCCCAGAACCGCTAGCCCACACCTGTGGGAATGGTCTTGCAATGAAGGAGAAGGGGGGTCCCTGTGCACCCCACTTGAGGTGTAAAAGCCCTGCAGTCAGAGGGCTACATCCATACGGCTATTTTGAGTAGGAAGGAACCAGCCCCAACAGTTCTGGGCGCCGATGAGTGTGGCTTCCCATTTTTAGCTTTTTACTCTTTAACAGAGGAGTTTTCTCGGTGAGATTTTCATGAGCAGCTAGCTGCCAGGATTCTGACTCAAAACTGCTCTCAGCACAGTCCGGAGACCTGGCCTCCCGTCTTCTCTCTGCGACTGCAGCCGTGTGGCCGCCGGCGAGTCCCTGCCCTGCCCTCGGCCTCGGATTTGTCCGCTGCAGGGATTTGGGGTGCATCTGTTTTTTCCCTTCTTGAGCATCCTTCTCCACCTTCACCGGGAAGAGGGGTCAGCCGAGGGCTGGATGCACACACTGAGGTACATCCATACCCCGGAACGCCGCCGAGCAGAACAAAGGAGCGCGTTCCCGCCACGTGCCAGGACGAGGGTGAATCTTACAAGGATGAAGCCAAGCAGCCAGCCTCCCAGAGTCCACCTACACGGCATTCTGGGAAAGATCAAACGAAAGGGGGAACCCACCCCCCTCATATTGGTGATTGGTAAAAGGTGTGGTATGAGAGAACCTTTGGGGAGATGAAACTGTTCTGTATCTTATTCGTGCGGGGCATTTGACAAGTGACTAGTAGGTGCTTGTCAAAAGTCATAGAACTGAGAGAATCCAAGATGGCGGCATAGGTAAACACCTATACTGCTGCCTCGCACAACAATTTCAAAACTACAACTAAAAGACAGAACAGACATCATCCAGAACCACAGGAAAGCTGGCTGAGTGGAAGTTCTACAACTAGAGGGAAAGAGAGGGGCTCACAGAGACCCAGAGGAGCTGCAAAAAGCTGAGGTACGGAGACACGCGCTGAGAGAGCGGGTGCCGAAGTACCTGGCTGGCTTTTTCTGGCGGGAGGGAAACGGAGACTCCCAACGGCATTGAACCCCTTCTCTTACGACACTAAACCCCAGATCCAGCCGAAACTCATACGGGGGGAGTTTGGACTGTGAAAAGGGAGAAGTGCACGGAAATTTAGGGGAGTTGCAAAGGATCGGAGGTCTGGTCGCGCACGGCACCACGCGGAGGACGGATTGCTGATTGTGCCGCTGGCTTTCGCGAGTGGGCGGGAGACAGACCCTCCGATCTGTGCCACTTCTGAGTCCACTGGGCCCCTGTTTTGGGCGAAACCCTGGGGACCTAGACTCGTGTGGTCCTGGTTCGCAGGGGAGCCGGAAAGGCAGCGGTTGGAGGCGCTGCGGGCGCGCACACAAGGACCGCTCCAGCCATTACCCAGTCACGGGAGACTCAGGGGCCGTGGAGGGCGGGGCGACTGGAAGGCAAGGCGGTGCCTTAAGCCCTGAGACTCCACCCTCCCAAGCTCAGCAGAGGCTTCTGCGGCTGAATCCAGCACAGAAGTTTCCCCGGCACAGTGAAAATGCCGAGACAAGGGAAGGGATTACAAGCAAAAGAAATGGAGGAAAAAAAACGACTGGATATAGAGTTCAAAACCACGCTTATAAGGTTTTGCAAGAATATGCTAGAAAAGATGGAGAAATTTAGTGAGACCCAAGAGAAGATAATAAATACACTGACTGAAATGAATACTATTACGCAGAGTACTAACAGCAGACTAGAGAAAGGCAAGGATCAAGTCAAAAATTTGAAATATAAAGAAGCAGAAAACATTCAACTGGAAAAGCAAGAAGAGAAAAGAATCCAAAAATGTGAAGATAATGTAAGGAGCCTCTGGGACAGCTTCAAGCGTACCAACATCAGAATTGTGGGGGTGCCAGAAGAAGAGAGAGAGCAAGATACTGAAAACCTGTTTAAAGAAATAATGACTGAAAACTTCCCACATCTGGTAAAAGAAATAGACTTACAAGTCGAGGAAGCACACAGAACCCCAAAGAAAAGGAACCCAAAGAGGACTACACCAAGACACATCATAATTAAAATGCCAAGAGCAAAAGACAAAGAGAGAATATTAAAAGCAGCAAGAGAAAAACAGTTTATTACCTACAAGGGAGCACCCATACGACTGTCAGCTGATTTCTCAACAGAAATGATGCAGGCCAGACGGGAGTGGCAAGAAATATTCAACGTGATGAACAACAAGAACCTACAACCAAGAATAATCTATCCAGCAAAGCTATCATTCAGAATTGAAGGGCAGATAAAGACCTTCACAGAGAAGAAAAAGCTAAAGGAGTTCATCAACTCCAAACCAGTATTATATGAAATGCTGAAAGGTACCCTTTTAGAAGAGGAAGAAGAAAAAGGTAAAAGACAAAAAATTATGAACAACAAATACACATCTGTCAACAAGTGAATCTAAAAATTAAGTGAATTAAAAATCTGATCAACAGAATAAACTGGTGAATATAATAGAATCAGGAGCACAGAAAGGGAGTAGACTGATAATTCTCAGGAGGACAAAAATCATAAAGCATCAAACAGACTGTGAAATTATAGCAGAAAGATTAAAGTTAGGTGAGGTAAATAAGTGATCAATCAAAGGACTTGTATGCATGCTTATAAACATAACCAATGATCACAGACACTGGGGGGTCGGGGTACACCTGGGAGGGAGGAGGGGCAATGGGGAGATATGTATAAAAATTAATAAAAATTAATTTAAAAAAAAAAAAAAAAGTCATAGAACTGCCAAAACTGGTTTGGCTCAGTGGATAGAGTGTCGGCCTGCAGACTGGAAGGTCCCAGGTTCGATTCCGGTCGGGGACATGTGCCTCGGTTGTGGGCACCTCCCCAATGGGGAGTGTGCAGGAGGCAGCTGATGGATGTCTCTCTCATCGGTGTTTCTAACTCTCTATCCCTCTCCCTTTCTCTCTGTAAAAAAAAATCAATAAAAAAAAAAAGTCATAGAGCTGTGTGGTAAAGAAAGGTAGATTCATTCCACCTCCGTCAAATGGACCGGAACCAGAACAATCTGGCCACGTGATTTAGCGACCGTGGTCGAGGAAGGCCCGGGGGCCTTGCTTTCTCCGAAGGTGCCCCGTCCTGAGGGCAAGGACACGGCAAGAGCAGCGAGGAGGATTCGAATCAGGTGGAGGGCCTGGACCCGCTCTCTGTAAAAAATTAATAAAATATATTTTAAAAAAAAGAAGAAGAAGAAGAAGAAGAAAGGAGGAGGAGAGTAAGCGGACCGAGGTCCCGGGCCTGGCCTGACCCTGAGAAAGGCTGAAATGCCGTGTCACGCTGTTGCTCAGCAGAGAGAGGAGCCAGATGCTAAATGCATGCAGGAGGGCGTTGATGTGGGGAGCACGGGGGTGGTGTGAGGAATGTTCAGGAAGGAAGTGGAGGCCGTGGGGAACAGGATGGGCCTGGAATGGGCTGCACCGACGGGTGTGAGCACCGCCCGGAGCCAGAAAGGCTCTTTGGTGCCGGGGAGCGCACCAGTTTGCTCCAGAGGAAAGCCCTAGACAGCAACTACGGTATAAATAGCAGAGAGGCAAGCGCAAGCCTCTTCTGCTGCGGAGCAGAGCCGGGATGCTGGGCCAGCAGCAGCCAGAGGCCTGCAGGGAGGTCCAGCCGCCGCCCCGCTGGGTCCCCCCCCCAGACACACACACTTCTCCCAGTTGCCCCTCAGCTCCCAGAAGGCCCCTCTCTGCAGCAATGCCCCCCTCCCCCATCCCCCACCTCCCCTACAGGTGCCTGAGCCAAGCAGCCACAGGAGTGCAGGAGTGAGGAAGCCAGCCCTCCCCCAGGACACGCCGCAGAGGCTCATGGGCGCTTGCTGGTGGAAACTGGGGAGACCTCTGGGAGTGCACCGGTGGTTGTGCTGCAGGCCCCTGGGCAGATGCTGCTTGCTCAGGCTGGCTGAGGAGAGAAAGTGGGGTGCCTCGGGGGAACTGACCAGGAGATGGCGCTGGACCTCAAAAAAGAGCAAACACCCCATGCCAATGGTCATCAAGACCCGGGGTCCTCAGGGGACCAGGACCTCCTGCTATTCAGGCGCATTGGGGTACAGATGCCAAGGATTTTAGGGGGAGAAATGGGGCCAATCCTCAAGGGGAACCTGAACAAAGGGGCAGGTGGGGGTCAGGGTGTAGTGACCTCAGCTGTGGCCTGCGTAGCTACTGGAAACCAGTCATTGTCTCACTAATAGAAAGTGTGGACAAGGAACCCGGAAGGCTGGTCAACCTTGAAGCTCTGAAAGGTCAGAGCCAGCCACCCCCATCTAACTGAGACAGTGGTAGCTGAAGCAACTTCCCCACCAAATAACCATGTCAATCCTTAATGAGAAGATAATCTACTTGTTACTGGAATTGCCTGCTTCAGGGCAAAGGATGTATCCCAAACCGGAATAAAAGGGATGGCAAGGCCAAAGGAAGGGGGTAGTCTTTCTACTAGAGGAAGGCTCCTGCCTGGCCCCCCAATGTCGTCAAATTAATTCTTTTCTAGTCTCTCTTTTCATTTGCGTGCGGCCTCCTCCAGAACCCGAACCCTGAACGAGAGCCCTGTACCACGCGGGACAGGAAAGAGGTTCCCACACATAGCTAAGAGACTGAGCTCCACTGCTGGGGTTCAAACCCCAGGCCTGCCACTTGGGGACCGTGTGTCTTTAGGCAAGTGGTTGAACCTGTCTCTGCCTCACATTTGCAAAATGGGGAGCGTCCCCACCTCCCAGGGTCAGTGGAGAGACAAAGCAGCTGCCCGGGTCGAGAGTGACCTGGTCAGAGCAAGGGCTCAGCACCAGATGGCCCCTCCCAGCCCCGGGCCAGGAAATTTCCAGGTCTGCTCGGTCCAGTGCAGCCTCATTGGCTCCTGCAACCACGTGGGCATCTGGACCACAGCCTGGTGAGCCACTTAACATTCTTTTTTTTTTTTTTTAATATATTTTATTGATTTTTTACAGAGAGGAAGGAAGACGGATAGAGAGCCAGAAACATCGATGAGAGAGAGACATCGATCAGCAGCCTCCTGCACGCTCCCTACTGGGGATGTGCCTGCAACCAGTGTACATGCCCTTGTCCAGAATCGAACCTGGGACCTTTCAGTCCGCAGGCTGACGCTCTATCCACTGAGCCACAACGGTTTTGGTCTTAACATTCTTTTTTAAAAAAATATATATATGTTCTTATTGATTTTTAGAGAGGAAAGGAGAGGGGAAAGAGAGATAGAAACATCAATGATGAGAGCGAATCATTGATTGGCTGCCTCCTGCACACCTCACACTGGGGATGGAGCCCACAATTGGGGCACGTGCCCTGACCAGGAATGGAACTGTGACCTCCTGGTTCATAGGTCAATGCTCAACTACTGAGCCACACCGGCCCAGCTCTTTCTTTCTTTTCTTTGTTTTTTTGCTGGCGCTGGAGACCCAGCAAGACTGAAAATTCTACTGTTCACTCATCTGCCACTTGCAAACCCGTTTCCCAAGTCTTCCTGCCTAGCAGGAGCCCGAACACCTGTCTAAAGGACACATTCTCTCTGGGGACTGGCAAAGTGTAGGGGCGGCGGAGGGCGAAGAGGTTCCATGAGCGCATCCACGCAGGATGTTCTGAGGTGGCACTTGCTTTTGTCCTGTTCTCCTCTCTTCCTTCCTTTGATGCCCAGTCCCTTTGAGAGTCCCAATCTGCCTCGTTTGTCCTAAGGGCAACACCACACAGGGACTTTTTTTCCCCCACTCATGCTCCCAGGGCAAGTGGGGGAGCTTTCTCAAAGGGGAGACCAAACCCAGAGGGAAACCCATACTGGGAAGTGGCCCCCACACAGGAAGACCCCGCCCCCAATTCCCAGCTCACTCAAAGCTTGGAGGAGGCTGGCTTTATGGAGACGGTGATTTTCTGGCCTGTGCTTCCTAGCTGAGTTCCCACTGCATGAGCTGAGATTTTTTAACAATATATTTTATTGATTTTTTACAGAGAGGAAGGGAGAGGGATAGTTAGAAACATTGATCAGCTGCCTCCTGCACATCCCCTACTGGGGACATGCCCACAATCAAGGTACATGCCCTTGACGGGAATGGAACCCGGGACCCTTCAGTCCACAGGCCAAAGCTCTATCCACTGAGCCAAACCGGTTTCGGCTGGGATTTTTTTTTCTTTCTACGTGTAAAATTTGACCGGGAATGCTCAGACTCCCACATGAAATGTCCCCCGGTGACCGGCTCCTTTATGTAAGGGCCACTTGAAACCCCAGAAACGACGCGGGTCAGATGATGGCCCTGTTTGGAGTGACCCACATATTTTTCTGGGTGTCTGGCCGCCCGCCTTGTCCAGACCCAGCCTGGGTAATCCTGGCTGGGCGCAGGACGCCAGCATCAACATCAGTCACCCTGTCTGCGCCGCAATCTCAGCTGGCCGGCGGGTGTCCGCCGCGGGAAACAGATACAGCCCTAATATTAGCCCCGACGTGCAGGCATGTCCCCCAGCAGAGGGGGATGGGGGGGAGACCCCTCAGGTTCTCAGGTATTTTTACCGCTTGCCTCATGCACCCAACCCGCCCAGGCCGCCGGGAAGGGTATTCTGGTCCAGAACGGCGGTTATTACCGTAACTCTGACCTCAGCGATGGGCCAGCACTGGCCCTCAGGCCCGTGGGCTCAGCGTGGCCGGCTGTCCCCAGAGCAGGCTGGGCAGCCCAGGTCTCCTGACCCCACCTGTCCCCGTCTACCCCCAGGCAGCCAGTGTGATTCTGTCCCTCCACCACAGAGAGTGGGCACACGCCTGATGCGGACAAGTGACCCCTTGACCCCAGGTCACCTGTCACCATGAGCACTGACCGTGTCGGCAGTCACACTGCCCAGGGAGGCCGCGGCTGCATGGTTCACGGGGCTCCGTTCTCGGCGCAGGCCACACGCGGGTTCGGGGTCCACGCTCGCTCACAGGGTGCAGAGACAGGACACCCCCATCAGCAGGGCTGACAGTCCCCAGTGTGCAGATAATGCTGGAGAAATGCTCTAGGGGCCAGGTCAGGGAGGCCAGGAGGACATGGGGCGTGAGCAGGTCGGTGCAAACCCAGGCCTCAGCTCAGGAGGGAGGAGGAAGCTCCGGAGAAGAATCCAGAAAGGCGGGTTGATGAGGTCGATGGAGACCAGGCCTGGCCGGCACACAGCTGTGCTGCATAGAAGTTAGGGCTTCCCTTGGGCTCATGAGGGAGCCAGAGAAAGCTGTTAAAGAAACAGGACTCTTCAAAACCGGTGTGGCTCAGTGGCTAGAGCATCTGCCTGTGACTGAAAGGTCCCAGGTTCAATTCCAGTCAAGGGCATGTACCTTGGTTGTGGACACATCCCCAGTAGGGGGTGTGCAGGAGGCAGCTGATCGATGTCTCTCTCTCATCAATGTTTCTGGCTCTCTATAGCTCTCCCTTCCTCTCTGTAAAAAATCAATAAAATATATATATATAGTTTTAAAAATATTTTAAAACAAGTTACGAAACGCTGCTTCCAGCCCTTTCTGAAGGTGCAGATGTGGGAGATTTAGAGGCCTGACAGGCAGGGCTCGGGGCAAAACTGGGAACCACGGGAACATCCGAACATCTGTTCTCCAGCGCTTTTCCCTTGGCACGAGTCTGTTTTTTTCTGAGAGATGACAAAGCATTTGTCTGGCAGGGGCCCATTAGACATGTGCATTAAAGAAACCCGATAGGCATTTGTCCTCACAGGGGAGGGCCATCCGGACGGAGCATTTGTCTTTCTAGGGAAAGCCTGGGATTGCTCTGTGAGTTGGTAATGGTCTTCAGAACTCGCTGTGAGGCCGTGAAGAAGAAGGACAGCTGGCCCTTTGCGACAGCAGGGAGGGGCCTGGAGAGAGTTAGGCTAAGTGAAAGGAGCCCGCGGAGAAGGACACGCACCGCATGATCTCACTTACGTGTGGGAACGAACTGACAAAACCGAAACAGACTCGTGTGTACAGAGAACAGACCGGGTGGAGGGTGCGGGGTGGGGGTGGGGGTGGTGAGGATGGGTGAAAGTGAAGGAATTAAGAAAAAAACAAAAACAAAAACAAACAAACAAAAAACAGCCGAAACCGGTTTGGCTCAGTGGATAGTGTGTCAGTCTGCAGACTGAAACATCCCAGGTTCGATTCCGGTCAAGGGCATGTACCTTGGTGGCGGGCACATCCCCAGTAGGAGGCATGCAGGAGGCGACTGATCAATGTCTCTCTCTCCATCGATGTTTCTGACTCTCTATCCCTCTCCCTTCCTCTCTGTAAAAAATCAATAAAATATATTTAAAAAAATAAAAAGGGACAAAACGAGATAGCCCTGCACACGGCCACGGGAAGAGCATGCCTCTGTCATTTCGGGGCTTCAGGACTAGGCTGACCTGGCCCCCCAAACCCCTCACCAAAGCCTGTGTTCTAGGTGTTTGTGGGGACTGGCTTTTGCTACCAAACAGCCTGCCGCCTCCCACCAGCCCAGGCAGCTCTCCGGCAGCCAAAGCCCTCGGGCCAAGGAAAGAGAGAGAACGAGCCAGCCCTCCGGCAGGTGTGAGAAGACGGTCCATCCCTCCCGGGGATGAAGCTCCAGATGCAGCATCCTCCACCCCCCCCCCTCTCCTGCTGACCCCTCTGAGGACACCAGGGACGCCTGCCATCCTCTGCCTCCAGGAGGGGGGCGAGCGTGGCCATCCAGGGAGCTGCTGGCTTCCCATTGGCCCAGGGAGCTACCTGGGCCGCCGTTTCTCCACAGGAAGTTCGGTTGCCCGGGCACTCCGTCTCCATGGCAACCCTTGCTTCTGAGACACGGAGGAGAAACGGCTGGTGTGGGGAGGCCAGTCGTGGAATACTGATTTGCCCGGTGTCTGTTAGCGACAACGGCATCTCACAGTCCCTTTCCCAGATACCCTCCGAGCTAAAAATACCCACCTACCCCGGCTCTGCCCAGGGCCCTCCGGCCAGAGCCTGGCTGACGATGGCCTGCGCCTGTGTGTGTATCTCCTGCAGCTCGGGCTGGCGGGACTAGGTGCCGGGCGCTGCATGTAAAACCACAGGGCGCAGGTGTGGCGTGGGGAGTGTGTTGCAGAAAAGGTGGGGAAGGGAGGAGGCTCGCTTGCAGTGGTTCTCCACCTTTTTTAATGCTGTGACCCTTTAATACAGCTCCTCATGCTGTGGTGACCCCCAATCATAAAATTATTTTCGTTGCTGCTTCATCACTGTCATTTTGCTCCTGTTAATGAATCATCATGTAAATAAATATCTGTTTTCCGAAGGTCTGAGGCGACCTTGCTAGCAGTTTTCAACCTGTGGTTCGCGACCCACAAGTTGAGAACCGCTGCTGTGGAGCCTAAGACCATCAGAAAACAGATATTTACATGATGATTCATAACAGTGGCAAAATGACAGTGATGAAGTAACAACAAAAATAATTTGAAGATTGGGGGTCACGCCGAGACTGGTTTGGCTCAGTGGATAGAGCGTCGGCCTGCGGACTGAAAGGTCCCAGGTTCGATTCCGGTTGGGGGCATGTATCTTGGTTGTGGGCACATCTCCAGTGGGGGCGTGAAGGAGGCGGCTGATCGATGTCTCTCTCTCATCGATGTTTCTGACTTTCTATCCCTCTCCCTTTCTCTCTGTAAAAAATCAATAAAATATATTTAAAAAAAAAAAGATTGGGGGTCACCACAACATGAGGAGCTGTATTAAAAGGTCACAGCATTAAAAAAGGTGGAGAACCACTGGGAGAGGAAACAGAGAGGTTCCAGGGATGGGTGAGGAGGTGGGGGTGGCCAGTCAGCAGTGAGCACACCGCACCCTCACTCCTTGCAGGACACTCCAGCGAACGTGCTGGTCCAGCTGCGATGACCGGCATCCGCGGGTTTCCTCGCTCCACACACGGAGCTTGAGTTTTGCTCTGCTCCCGGCCGTGCCAGGCCCTGGGGTGACCCATGTGGGAAAGAGAGCACGCCTGTCCTTTGCTCTCACCGGCGTCTCCGGAATGTTCGAAGCCGGCGTGATGTCTGAACGTGGGGCGACATGGGGAGCATCTGCTCTTGGACCAGGACCGAAGCCAGGAAGGGACTCGGAGAGGCCTCTCTCTGGCAGCCCGGAAGGACGGCCAACCTCATTTCTTCGTTGGAGGAAAAGAAATCACGTTGGTGGATTTATTTTCTTGCGGGCGCACGGCATCAGAGAGCCTGTCCATCTGCCTTCAGCCGAGGCCCGATGGGTAAACAAATGCCCTCAGGCTGCCAGGGCCCCTGGGCCCCTCTATGAAGAGTGGGGTGCGGCAGGGGGAGGAGGGGGAGGCAGGGACCCAGAGCCTCCCCACCCCTGGAGCAACCAGACAGCTCAGCATCAGGGGCACAGTCTCACCATGAGGGGGGACCCCTCCTGGCACCCCCATGGTCAGGCATGCAACATGGCGTGAGCCAGGACCCTGGGCCGAGGACAGAAACACGGCCGTCCAATCTCCTTCACTGGTGACTGAGCGGCCAGCGAGGCCTGGACTTTTCATGGCGTTTCTGGGCCTGCATGTGGCCTGGGGCCCTCCTGTGCTTGTCCATCAGGCTGGGTTGGCATCGCCCTCCTGGCCTCTGACAGATAGTCATGAAGGAGCGAATCACTGAAGGGCCTCCTCTCTGGGGCAAATCAGCCCAGTCCTGCCCGCCAATCAAATTCAAGGCCCGCCTCCCTTCCTGCTGCACGTGTTTAAGTCAGCAGCCTGTGGGGCTTGAAGCCGCCTGAACGGACGGGCACTCACTCCCCTGAACCCCTGGAGGTAAGCAGGGGCCACACCAGATACCTAGCTCTGGTCCTGTTTGCCTCCTGCCCACCCCCCACCCTCACCTGCTGCCTGGCCCGGGTCCACCTGCCTCATCAGCAAAGCTAGAGCACCCGCCCAGCCTGCAGGTGAGGCCAGAGCCCCACAGCCCCCCAAAATCCAGGGGCTCGGCTGCAGAAACACCACTTGCTCCCAGCCTGCAGCCTGAGCTTCTCTCTCCTCCCAGAGAAGCCCGAACGGCTACTGCCTGAGCACCCAGCCTCTCAGGAGCGGGCTCCCCTCCTCTCCCCCCGCAGGTGTGCTGGGAGCTCGTGGGCGTGTGATAACCGGGGTGACTGTGAATGAAGCGCTGGAGGCCTCATCACACATCATTGGTCCCCTGGGGATATGTCTGTCCTCCAGAGGGGGGATCTCTACCACGCTGGAAGGCCCCCCTCCCTCCTTCGTGGGCCAGCCAGGTGGGCCCCGCTCTCCAGAAGGGGTAGCTCCGTCACATTTCCGGGGTGTTTCCAACCCCCAAATGGCACAGAAATTATTCTGAGAAACTCACAGCCGGGCCTTCCACAAATAGCGGCGAAGCAGAGCCGGGGAGGATCCTGGTCTTCTGTCTGTCTTCCTGTCTTCCCTGCTGCCATTGATTGGGGGCGCCACTCATTCTGCCATTGATTGGGGGCGTCACTCATTCACGGATTCCAACAGCCATGGAGCAGTGGGCGCTGGGAGGTGCGCAGGGACCATGTGAACTGTGTGCCCCGAGGACCTGGGAGCCAGGAGGGAGTGAGTGGGTAAACCAGTAGCACCAGCAAAGGGAGGCTTGGGTGTCCCAGGCCACATGGAGGAGGGACCCTCCCCCAGAGGGTGCAGCTGGGTGGAGGCCAGGCTGGAGCTGACTGGAGTGGGCCTTCGCCATTGAAGGAGGGAGGGAGCGGGCAGAGGGAGGTCAGGGGCAGGAGGCCCCGTGTCTGGGAACCATCTGGAAAACAGTACAGTGGTACCTCGAGATACGAGTTTAATTCCTTCCGTAACCTTGAGGCGTGGGAAACTATGAGACACTCGAGTCTCGGTAAACTGGTGGGTCGTGTGCAGCCGGCCGATCCATGCGATGACTCCTATCTCAACTGTTGCTCGTATTTCAAAGCAAAAATCGCTCGCTCGACGGCTCGTATCTCAAAAACCTCGTATGTTAGGGCACTCGTATCTCGAGGTACCGCTGTATTTATTACCTTGGGAGAGAACAGTGATGGCCCATCATCCTTTGCAGCAGCAACGGATTCCAGCTCGGGACTGGAGTTTTCACCCCCCCAGGCGGCCGGAAGGAAGAGTGTGGCTTCGGAATCCAAGGGTGACCCGAGTTCCAAACTCGACGGCCGCTCGGCGCCTCTAACCTTGAGCAAGTCACGGAGTTCCTGGAAACGTCCCAGGGTTGTCGAGTGGATTGAAGGAGAGCCGAGCTCAGAGCCAGCGAAGCACGTCCCCGCGCCATCACTCACGACAGCCACAGCCGGGCTGAAAGCAGCCGGGTGCCCATCACCAGAGGAGAAGGCGCAGACACAGTGAGATATGGACAGCAGTCCCGCTGCCAACTGGCTTCTCCCCGACTCCGTTCTGTGCGGTCAACAGAGGTCTGACGAAATTAAGTGGAAAATTCCAGGAATAAATCATTCATAAGTTTTCAATGGCATGCCTTCGGAGTGGCGTGATGCGATCTCGTGCCATCCCCGCCCGGGACGGGCACGCTTTCTTTGTCCAGCACCCCCATCTGGGTTATCAGGTGGACCGTCCAGGTCCCACCATGTTTGTACTCAAGTGACCCCGTTTTACCTCAATGGCCCAATGCCATTCCCGTAACTTCTATTACAGTGTCTCGTTATAATTCTTGTGTTTTATTATTATTTTTTAAAATATATTTTTATTGGTTTCAGAGAGGAAGGGAAAGGGAGAGATAAAAGCATCCTATATAGCCGAGACCGGTTTGGCTCAGTGGATAGAGCGTTGGCTTGCGGACTGAAGGGTCCCAGGTTCGATTCCGGTCAAGGGCGTGTACCTTGCTTGCGGGCACACACCCATCTTATATAATAAAGAGGTGATTTGCAAATTGACCATCATGCCCTCACAACATGGCTGCCTACAACCAGGCTGGTAGGGAGGTTAGTGAGGGACGACCAAATGACTGAACAAGTACGATGTGTGGCATGACCAGGCCATTGGGGGAGCAGTTAGGGGCAACCAGGCTGGCAGGGGGGTCAGTTAGGAGCAACCAGGCGGATGAGGGGGCAGTGAGGAGTGATCAGGCTGGCAGGGGGGACAGTTAAGGGGCAACCAGGCAGGCAGGCAGGTGAGTGATTAGGAGCCAGTCCAGGATTGTGAGAGGGATGTCCAACTGCTGGTTTAGGCCTGACCCCAGGATCGGGCCTAAACCATCAATCAGACATCCCCCAAGGGGTTCTGGATTGGAGAGGGTGCAAGCTGGCTGAGGGGACCCTACCCCCATGCACGAATTTTGGGCACTGGGCCTCTAGTCAATGATGAGGGAGAATCATTGATTGGCTGCCCACTGCACGCCCCTTACTGGCCATCTAGTGCAACCGGGACATGAGCCCTGGACTGGAATTGAACCCGGGACCCTTTAGTCTGCACAGGCTGATGCTCTATCCACTGAGCCAAACCATCGAGGGCTGTTCTGTTTTATTATTAGTTACTGTTGTTAGTCTCTTCCTGAGCCGAATGCATACTTTAAGCCTAGAATAAATATGTACATATAGGAAAAAACACAGTAGGTGCAGGGCTTGGTATTTTCCTTCATTTCCGCTGTCTCGGAACATATCTCCCGTGGATATGTATGCACGATGGAGTATTTTTCAGCCTTCCCAAGGGAGAAAATTCTAATGCAGGCTGCAATATGGATGAGTTTTGAGGACATTATGTTAAGTGGCACAAAAGAACAAATACGGCATCATTCCACTTCCACACGGTACCAACTGTCACCTCATTCATAGAGACAGGAGGTAGCAGGTGGCCGCCGGGACCGGGCTGAGGGGCCTGGAGGGGAGGATGGGGACCCCATATTTCACGTTCACGAGATGAAAGTTAGGAGGAGAAGGGTGGGGTGACGCCACGCGAACGTGCTCAGTGCCACAGAGCGGCCACACTTACGAAGAGGAAATGTCGTTCTGTACATTTCACAGTGAAAACCGTTCCCCAGAAATCTCGACCAAGGTTTCTCCTCTTTGCAGGGAGCATGGGCAAGGGGACACGGGTGACCCCTGGAGAAGGTCACCGCCTGGCGCCGGCTGCCTTGTTAGCGGCACCTGCCTCTCCGAGGGGTCACTGATGGGTCCGTGTTCCAGCCAGGCCTCGGGCCCAGACCTCCGGCCCGCTGTGGGCTGGGGTGGGGCAGAGGGAGGAGCGTGGGTGAGCATTCACCGAGGGCCACTGTGCACTTGGCAAAGTGCTCAGCGGGTGCCGGGCATACAAATGACCCGCTCTGCCCTCCAGGAATTCGCCACCCACTTCCTCCCCTACCTGCCATTTCCCCTAATATAGCTCCCCAGGTGCCTGTGACCTAAAGTTGGCGGGGGCTCAGGACAGGCGAGGCCGAGTGAAAGGGCACATGCCAGGCAGCCAGCTGAGCGCTAGCCCCGCGAATGCTCTCGTACCGATGCAGCGAGGGCAGAGTGTGACCCCAGGCAGTTCAGTGCAGGCCTCCCAGGATCACTCCTGCTTGGGGGTGCGGGGTGCTGAGGCCTGAGAGACCAGCTGGGACCTGAAGGTCAAGGGATCTTGGGAAGCGATGGAGGCCTCTCTGTTACCCAATAGGGAGCCAGCAAGGGGTTTCAGGAGAGGAGGGGCGTGGCCAGCTTGGGGTGGGGGGGTTGTGGCTGGCCAGACCTGCCCAGCTCCTACCCTCTCGCCGTCATTGTGAATGGGGATGAGGCTGGCGTCAGGGCGGGCAGCTAAAAATAATTTTCCGGGCATCGGGTTACCCAGGCGGTGCCCAGCGGCAGGGTGGGGAAAACGCGGGGGCGAGGTGGCCTCTGAGGTCAAGGCGGCGCGAAGATGTTATGTAGGGAAGGGGTGGGAGGGGTGGTAGCTAACACCCTGGCAGCCGGGCGGGAGGTGAGCTCAGGGAAAGAGAACTCTGGGCTTGGCCGGAGCCCGCCATCCGGGGAGAGGAGAGCCGGCTTTGGTTTCCCGGTCCCTTCGCTTCCGAGAAGCTCCGGGTGCTTGAGGGTAGGGCAGGGCCTGACAGGCTGGTGTCTCTCTGCTGCCAGAGGCGGGTCAAACGAGGGCAGGCAGTTGGCACCGAGACAGGCACGCCGAGTGCAAAGAACCAAGAATTTTCTGAAACCCCCCACCTCATCCCTGTCCAAGATGGGGAGGCGCCTTGCTTTACTTCCAGTTAGTCCTGCCCGGCACGCACAGAGTAGGCCGAGAGGAGGGGGCGCGACACTGGGAGGAAAGACTGCGGGATGGCTCTTCAGCCATGCATCCCCCCGGTGGCGGGTGCACGCGTGTGCAAAGGGACTGAGCATCCACCTGGTAGTGGGTGCACGCGTGTGCAAAGGGGCCGAGCATCCCCCCGGTGGCGGGTGCATGCGTGTGCAAAAGGACCAAGCATCCCCCCGGTAGTGGGTGCACGCATTTGCAAAGGGGCCGAGCATTCCCCCGGTGGTGTGTGCACGCGTGTGCACGCGTGTGCAAAGGGGCTGAGGAGGCTCCCTCCGCTTCCTTGCAGCTGCCGTGTTCCTAAGCGGCCAGCCCGGGGAGGCAGGTGACTCTGGGCCCTGTTTCCACGGGGGGGTTACGTAATCCCCATGTTCAGGACCAACCACCCAGTCAGAACAGCCACCTCAATCTGATCGCCGTGGAGATGAGCCTTCCCCGTGCTGTCCGCCAGGAGCCCGTCGCCAGCTGGGGCACCAGCGCGAACGCCCCCTGAGGGGAGCAGGCCCAGAGCGGCAGAGGGCACCGCGCAGGAGCGAGGGGCAGGCCCAGGCCTGCAGGTCCCCAGCCTCGTACACAGTGGTTCTCAACCTTTCTAAGGCCGCGACCCTTTAATACAGTTCCTCATGTGGTGGTGACCCCCACCCATACTTCATCACTGTCATTTTGCTATTGTTATGAATTATAATGTAAATACCTGTGTTTTCCGATGGTCTTAGGCGACCCCTGTGAAAGTGTCGTTCAACCCCCAAAGGGGTCTCGACCCACAGGTTGAGAACCACTGCTCGTACAGGACACGCGCTCCACACAACGGCAGCTGCGTGGGTCCGGGCACATCCCGAGGCGGATAGGGCCGCTGGTCCCACAGCGAGACCTGTGCTCACTCAGAGGCCCTCTCCCGGCCTCCACCAGACCCACCTCATGCCCGGCCCCTCCCTGGGAGGCTGCGGGAGGACCCCAGTTCCTTCTCTCTCCAGGTTAGGGCCCCTACCTGCCCATGGCCAGCCCCACAAAGCTACCATCAGGCGTCTGACTCCTGCTGGGGACCATTCCCTCTACTTCCCAGCGTGTGCTGGCCCCTCCCCAACAACAGCTCTTCCTAGTGGATTGAGGGGGGTGAGGGGGTGGTCTGATGAGAGGGCTGGATCCTGTCACTGGAAAATGTCTATCCACACCCACCCACCTATGACTTCGGCTGGAATTTCAGGGGTTTCGTGGGCCCTGAGTCAGTGAATTCTCTTTGCAACCCAGGAGTCTCCCCGGAGACCTAGTTGGGGAAAGAGAGGAAGGAGGAAGAGGGTGCTACCCTGTTTTCCCGAAAATAAGACATCCCCCCAAAATAAGACCTACTCCCAGTGTTGCCTCCTATTGTCATATAAGGCATCCTCCCAAAAATAACACCTCCCTGAACATAAGGCCCCCCCCCCAGCCTGGAACATCAGGCCTCCCCAGAATAGAAGGCCCCCCGAAGCTACCGTCAGGCGTCTGACTCCTGATTTAAAGAGACCTCGCCCTGCCTGAACAGCTCCGGCTGCGGCCCATCAGGGAGCTGGTTGGTGATGACAACGACTACCATCCCGTAGACAGGTCAGACATTTCCTTTTTTTGTTGTTGTTCAACCATAAATGTGTACCCTATTCTTTTTCATGGAAAAATAAGACATCCCCTGAAAATAAGACCTAGCGCCTTTTTGGGAGCAAAAATTAATAGAAGACACTGTCTTATATTTCCGGGGAAACAGGGTAGGTATGGAGCAAAGAGGTGGTGTCGCTGGTGGTCAGGGACGGAGGTGGCAGCGCACGGCAGAACCTCAGGTGGCACGGGCACCTGCCAGGGCCAAGTTTACCGGCGTCGAGGGTGGTCAGCAAAAGGCCTGGGAACCCTGGGGGGAGGGAGGACGGGGAGAGGCAGGGCCCCCTGAGCCACTCCCGAGCCTTCCGGGAACGGGGGTTTGTTCTAATAAGGGAGGTGACAGTCCGCCAGCCGCTCAGATTCCTCCCGTCTCTGTCGTCTCTGTCGGGAAAGTGGATCAAGATCCCTTGCCCTGAATCAGCAGCGGCCGCAGTTAGAACTAACACCCGAGTGGTCTCGGTTTCAAAGTAACCACAGCTGCCCGGGGCCAAGGGTGGGGCGGTGACAGGCTAATCCAGCTGCCGCCAGCCGGCCTGTTAAAAATAAGGGTTACATCAAGAAAAGGCCCTCGGAGACAGGGAGACAGCGCCGGCTGGGAGTGACCCTCTCCCGCCTGGAACCTCGCCCCCATTCTGCTCACTCGCGTGCTCGCTCTGCAGACACCCAAACAGAGCGTGATGTAAATATCTGCATTTTCCGATGGTCGTAGGCGACCCCTGTGAAAGGGTCATTCGACCCCCCAAAGGGGTCTCGACCCACAGGTTGAACACTGCTGCCCCAGAGGAAAAAAACTCGCTGCCAATGAGTCATCTCATTCATGCCCTGCGGCCCTGCATGGGGTGGGGGAGGACGCAGCCACCATGCTGGCATCCACGCAGGGTGCGGCCCCTGGCCAGGGCCTTCTGGAACAGGCTTTCTTCTAGTCCTTTCTGTTGTGGAAGTTGGGCCTGCCGACCCTACTCGCCTGGTCCTTCCTCCGAGCAGACGTGGGAACGGACACGCACGGGTGTTATAGTAATAATAATAAGGATAGAATACAAATATAAAATAAGAAATTGGGTGTGACATATTAGAGTGGGGAATGAACTGTGAACGCCTTAAAGAGATGTGCATGTAAGAGATATAAAAGTTTGTACCCCACATGTAAAGACCAGATAGCAGAACACCTGGGACCCGCTGATAAGACACACTGAAGACACACTGAAGACGTCTGCTTGAGCACATAAAAGCGAGCAAGCTCCGAAGGAGATTAGAGCCGCTTGTCTGCTCCTCCACAGACGGTCGCTCTCCGCTCCCCTCCTGCATCCTGCCTGAGCTCTGCGCTCTGCCGTGGACCCTGGGTCCGAACCGTGAACCACAAGCCGAGGCCTCTACAAGACGCCGAGCTGTAGCTGCAACGTCCAACGTCCAGTGTGTGTGTCTGTCAGCGCGGATCTCCTGGTGGCCTGCCGAGGCCTGGACACCACCAGGACTCTGGTCAATAAACCGCGTGTGATTCGTGCATGGCCTGTCTGTCTCCTGTGTCATTTAAGCTCGGCCAATATTTAATAAGTGCCTTGAGTCATCCGTATAAGTCCATTCTATTGGCACAGGATACTCTTGGCCACCTGTGCTTGCGTCCTTAGATAAATTCTGGGACAACGGGGCACCCTCCCTTCCTGAGCCTGCCTCCCTCCTCCTCCGTGGACTCCTCCTGGCAGATCCGCCGGAGACATGGCATCTCCCCATTTCACAGAGGGAGGGCCAGGCTCAGAGAGGTTAGGTCATTTACCCAGCGTCACACAGCGGCCCAGCTGGGGGCAGGAAATCAGCGGGCGTGGTGCCAAGGGCAAGCTCCCACCTGTGGCTGTGTGTGTGGCCACAGAGCCGGGGACAGGGACAAGGAGCCAGGAGCCGGGCGACTCGGGTTCGGGTCAAACTCAGGGCGTGAGATCTACTGAGTCTCTGTCAAGGCCCTCTCTGTGCCTCGGTTTCCTCATCTGTAAGATGGGAGTGATGAGGAGAGCCCTCACCTCCTGGATGTGTTCTGAGGACTAATGCCCACGGAGGGCTCAGGACAGTGCCCCGTCCTCGAGAAGCACTCAGCACTAGCCGTTACTGTTTCCCGAGTGGGGTACTAGCTCTCTGGCTGTGGAGGTGCCAGAAGACCCATCCGCCCGCCTTCTCATTGACCCTTCCTCTCTCCCGGGGATAAGGGCCAGGGAGATAGATTCCCAGGGAAGAAGCCCTCATTCCGTGCGTTGAAAGGGAGTCGAGTAATTCCACGTCCCAGGAAATAAAATAGGCCTGGGCCCTGACTTATACTAGAGTGTGGTTGACTGCCCCAGGCAGGAACTAGAAAAGGGAGAGAGAGCGAAGAGAACAGAAGGACCCCGAGAAGGGTGGCAGGAAGTGAGAGCCTCAGGCACGGGGAGGGAGAACCCCAGGAAGAGAGAGGAAAAGGCCCCCCCAGTCCTGTCCAGGGGAGTCCAGCGTGTCGCCACGCAGCACAGGGAGGCCCAGAGGGGTGGCACCCCTGGAACCTTCTCACCCCCCCCTTCTCCGCCCCCCAGTCCTCAGCATTCGGCTTCCAGACCCCCGGGAGCTGGCTGCCACCTCCGGTGGGGTCCTGAGAGAGCCGAGGTCCCGATGGGTTTGCCAGGAGCACAAACAACGTGGGCCCCCAGGAGAGTGCGGGGAGGGGTGTCCCGAGGCCAAGGCTGGGGGCAGCTGGTTCTGACTCCGGGGGTCGCAGGGGGGCACGGAGAGCATGTCCCAGGCTGGCACCAGGCTGACCCTCCAGGGGCCTGGAAAGGGTTCAGGATCCTGGGGCAGCGGGGGGAGGGGAGTGGCAATGGCATAACTCTGCTCTCCACAGCCAGCTGGGAGCCGCCCCCCAGGGAGGGCACCATGGCTACGGCTGGGCCTGGAGCAGCATCTCTGGGCTCCCCCATCTTCCCGAGGGGCCCTGGCCTGGCCTGGGCCTGGGCTGTGAGGATGGAGCTGCGGGTTTATGCGTTTCTCTTTGTTTGCTCTGAACATTACATCACTGGCGCTGAATTTCAAGCCTTTGTCCTTAGACCTAAACAGGAGGCAGGGGAAGGAGGTGCATAGGGGGTCCCTGGGGGCGTCAGGGGTGGTGTGGTGCCAGGGTTCAGGGGTCTCAGCTCTGGTCCCTGCAGAGGCCTCCTCACACCCCAGAGGTCTGTGTGTTGGAGGAGCCAGTGACCCACCCAGGCCTGAGCGGGAGCAGGAGGCTCTGGGTTCAGGAAAGCCTGCATGGGGATGGGGCTGGGGATGGGGTGGGGCTGGCCTGAGGGCCATGCCAGGCCAGGCAAGTCCCGGCTCCAGGTTTTCCTCCCTTCTCTCCCACATCCCAGCCTCACTTCCCTCCATCCTTCCGTGCCTCCCTCACCCCCTTCCCCGGCCCTCCCCCCGCTTCCTCCTCTCTCCCTTTTCCAGCACGGCCTGCCTTCCCTGGGACGTTTTCCTGAGCCCCTACGGTGCCAGGCCTGATGGGGAGCCAGGGCGAGGGGGAAGCTTCCAGCTACCCAAACCACCGGGGACGGACGCCGAGTTCCAAAGGAAGAGAACGGAAGCGCCTGGGGAACTCTCCTCTCCCTTTCTCCTCCCCCTCCCTCTCCCGGTCCCCCCCCCCTCCTCATTGTTCCGACAGTTTCTCCGGCAGGAAATGAATAATGTAAAGAGAAGAGCTTTCAGGCTGTTCCCCCAAGGGCTCCCAGGAACGCCCGCCCGAGAAGCGAGGTGCAGAGCCAGCTTGGGGGGGAGGGAGGAGAGCAGGGCCACTCCACTCGCCGCCACTCATTCATAAAAGATGGACGGGGCTAGGCCCAGGGGCTTCCAGCGGGCAGGACACAGCGCGCCCTGACCAGGGGTCTGAGCACCCCGGGGAAGGCGAGCCAAGTGAAGGAGTTGGGGGAGCTGGGGTTTGGGGGTCCGCATGAGGGATCCGTGAGTGCAGACCCTAAAGGTGGACGAGACCGTTAGGAAAAGGATAAAAGGACTCAGGGCGGAGGGAGGGGCAGGAGGGCCTGGCTGAGCTCCCCCCGCCCCCCGGTATTTTATTGGACAGGCAGGGGGAGTCTGGCCACTGAGGGTTCAGCAGGAGTGGCAGGACCTGCCTCCTCCGTTTTAGGGAGCCCTCGCTGGCTGCTGGGTGGAGCTGGGTGATGTGAGGCAGGTGGGACCCGGAGCCCCTCTGCCGGGTGGGAGTTAGGACAGGAGATGGAGGCTCTGTGGCCATTTCCGAGCCGGGCAGGCTGAGCTTGCTAAGGGGGCGGCCTGTGGCTGGATTTTATCCTCTGATCTTCTGGCAGGTCGGCCCCATTAGGCTGTAAGCTCAGTAAGGGCCTCAAGCCTGTTGATCTTGTTCACGGGGCAGGGCAGGGGGGGGGGGAGTCCCCAGGACACCGTACAGGCACTGGGTAAAGACCTCAGGCTCACCAAAACCAGTGTGGCTCAGTGGATAGAGCGTCGGCCTGCGGACTGAAGTGTCCTGGGTTCGATTCCTGTCAAGGGCATGTATCCTGATGGCGGGCACATCCCCAGTAGGGGGTGTGCAGGAGGCAGCTGATCGATGTCTCTCTCTCATCGATGTTTCTAACTCTCTCTCCCTCTCCCTTCCTCTGTGAAAAATCAATAAAGTATATTTTTTAAAAAAATAAAAAGAACTCCAGGTCTCCCAGTGGAACTTCCATGGAGACACTTAAAAAAATATATCTAAGGCGTGACAAGTGAGTTAGGGCAGTGGTTCTCAACCTGTGGGTCGCGACCCCTCTGGGGGTTGAACGACCCTTTCACAGGGGTCGCCTAAGACCCTCAGAAAACACAGATATTTACATTATGATTCATAATAGTAGCAAAATTACAGTTGTGAAGTAGCAACGAAAATAATTTCATGGTTGGGGGTCACCACCACATGAGGAACTGTATGCAAGGGTCACGGCCTTAAGAAGGTTGAGAACCACTGAGTTAGGGAATGAGAGCGGGGGCGGACTTAACGATGACACCCCAGTTTCTGGCTGGGCCTTGGGAAGGGTGGTGGTCAGCCATGGAGAGAAGAGGACAGGGGCAGAGGGGGGGAATCAAAGCCCAGGGTCAGGGGACCGATGGGGGGAGGGGAGGGCAGAGGGGCATGGAGAGAGGGAGGGGAGGGGTTGGCTAGGTGGGTCAGTATGGAACCCCTTGCATGGGGACCGGGCTCTGGAACGGAGAAGAGGCTCAACATGTGTTTGCTGAGTGAGTGGAGCTGAGAGGAGGGGTCGGGCTGGAACCCCGGCTCTCACCGCCTGGGAGGTGTTGGAGGCTGTGGGAGTGAATGAGGTCCCCCAGCTGAGAGTGCAGAGAGAAAGGAAGGGACCCTGCCCGCCACCCTATCTCCCCAAGCCAGGTAGTGCCGGTTTGGGAAGCAGAGCCCACAATCCCAGGAGACTCTTAGGGAGCAGCCCAGAGGCAGGCAGTGTGGCCGAGGGCAGGGCTGGCCCCCAGCCCGGGGAAAGAAGCTTCCTGGCCAATGAGAAGGCCCTGACCTTGAGCTGGAGCCACAGGTCTCCTCCAGCTTTCCTCTCCTCAATGCCACCACCCAACTGAGCCGGCCCCAGAGTCCCGGGCAGCCCCCTGCCCCCCACCCTTGCAGCCCTCGCTGGCCTCGTGCTGTGTGGGCACAGGCGTGGCCTCCACAGGCCCAGGGGCCGGGCAGCTCGGTGCCCCCTACTGGGCGGGCACCAGAGTTTGCACACACAGAGCCTGGAGCGGGGCAGGAAGGCGGTACTCACGTGACCAGGCTGTGGGGGGAGGCTCCCTGGGTACCGGTCAACCCAGGCCCCCGGAATCCAAATCTCTCGGGGCTAAAGGCACCCGACGCCGGCCTCCACCGGGGACCGGCCGGGGAGGGGCAGGCGCAGTCTCGCAGAAACTCCCCAGTTCAGCACTGGGAGGAAAATCCTCCCGGGAAGACCTCATCCCGGTCCTGCTGGGACCCGGGCCTGGGCCTGCCTCCACCGCTGACCAGCCGGGCGGCCCCACGTGCCTCCGAACACCGTCCAATGGGAAGAGGGCTGCGCACTCCACCTCCACGCGGGGCGGAAATTCTTCCCGCAAACCCCGGCACGGCACCGGGCCTTCCAGCATCTCTCCCCAGATTTTGGGGCTGGGGCCTTCTCGGTGCACAGCCCGGCAGTGTGGTTAGAAGCATCTCTGCCCGCTGAGCCTCGTCCGAGCACCAAAAGGCTGCTGTTCGATTCCCAGTCGGGGCACACACCTGGGTTAGGGTTCGTCCCAGGCAGTGGTTCTCAACCTGTGGGTCGAGACCCCCTTGGGGGTCGAACGACCCTTTCACAGGGGTCGCCTAAGACCATCGGAAAATGCAGATATTGACATCACGATGCATCACAGTAGCAACATTTCATGGTGGGGGGTCACCACCCCATGAAGAACTGTATGCAAGGGTCGTGGCCTGAGGAAGGTGGAGAACCACTGGTCCCAGGTGTTTCTCCTTTTCACGCCCTCCCTCTCCTCTGCTCTCTCTAAGCAGGTGAGGACTGAGAAGGAATGAAGAAGGCGGCTCCTTTTCAAACGGCCTGGAAGGGCCAACACCAGATGGGAGCAGAGTCACCTGGGGGAGGAGGGCGGGACTGAGGGAGCGTGGGGTGCGATGCCTTTGATCCCACGCGTGTTCATGTGCCCGGGCCAGGCAGGCAGAAGCTCTGCACTGAGCCCCGTCTCCATCCTAACACTTCCCTCTGCTGGGCCCGGTCTGCCCTCCGGGACCAGGGCGTGATTTGAACCCACTCCCCCTCAGGTGCCCTCCAAGTGCCTGGAGGTGGGGTCACCTTTGCACCGAGTCGTCTCACTTGGTTCCCAGACAGGTCCCCACGGGTCACCCCTTCCGAGCACAGACAGTACAAACTCGGGCCGAAACTGGTGTGGCTCAGCGGATAGAGCGTCGGCCTGCGGACTGAAAGGTCCCGGGTTCGATTCCGGGCAAGGGCATGTACCTTGGTTGCAGGCACATCCCCAGTGGGGAGCGTGCAGGAGGCAGCTGATCGATGTCTCTCTCTCATCGATGTTTCTGACTTTCTATGCCTTTCCCTTCCTCTCTGTAAACAATCAATCAAATATATTTAAAAAAAAAGACAGTACAACTCGGAAGGAAGAACCAAGGGCTCCCTGAGGCGGGTGGTGCCTCCCGCTAATCAATTCAGGAAGCTTCTCGATTTGATGGGAGGGCGGGGCCTCGACAGGATCGGCTCCCTCCCTGCCTCAAGCCTCGGTGTCTTCTCTACAAACCGGGAAAACAACACCTTCAGAGAAACATTAGAGCGCACACGCCCCTACCCTAGGCCCGTGGTCGGCAAACTGCGGCTCTCGAGCCCCCTGCGGCTCTTTGGCCCCTTGCCTGTGGCTCTTCCACAAAGAACCACGGCCTGGGCGAGTCTATGTTGAAGTGGCGTTAGACCAGTGGTTCTCAACCTGTGGGTCGAGACCCCTTTTGGGGTCGAACGACCCTTTCACAGGGGTCGCCTAAGACCATCGGAAAATGCAGACATTGACATCACGATGCATCACAGGAGCAACATTTCATGGTTGGGGGTCACCACCACATGAGGAGCTGTATGCCAGGGTCACGGCCTTAGGAAGGTGGAGAACCACTGCGTTAGAAGAAGTTTACGTTGAAAAAACGTGGCTCTCAGAAGAAATGTCAGTCCTTGTCCTGTTGGTACTCGGCTCTGTGGACTCATGAGTTTGCCGACCGCTGGCCTAGGGGGTTAGGACTTTGGTGCCCGTCCCGTCGGCCCGGTCAGACGGCAGCTGAGCGCTGGGCCCAGGGAGCCAGACTCCTTGGGTTGGGTCCCTGCGTCCGCACTCCTGTGCTGTGTGACCTCAGAGAAGTGAACGGACCTTGCTGTGCCCTCTTCTCCTCTGGAGCCAGCGGAGGAGGGCGCCACCAAAATGAGGCCAAGCCACAGCACCTGTCTGACCTGTGAGGCCCTCCACCAGCGGGTCACGCGTTACCAGGGTGAGCGGTCCCCCCTCTGCCCCGAATCTGTAAGTGATGGGGATGAGGGGGCGTTGTGCCCGGCCTCCCTGACCCCTCCCACCGGCTCCAGGACATGGACAGCACCCTGATTCCCGTTTTACAGAGGAGGAAACAGAGGCTCGCACCGCGTCAGTCATCTGCCCACGGCCACCCACGGAGAGAGGCGGAGCCAGGACTCGAACCTGAGTCCCTCTGACCACCGAAGTCGGTCTCCATCACCGGCGCCCGCTCTTGAACCTGGTTCCTCCCTCGGGCTGCCCACCAGCCTCCAGACTAGAGGAGGCCCAGCCTGGCCCCCGGCCCCCCTCCTGGTCCCTCCTCCCTCCCCTTGCCTCAGGGACAGAACTGCCTGCGGTTTCTGGAAGGTGGAGGAGGGGCTCTCCCGCTTCTCCTGCACCCGGGGCCTCTCCCCTCCAGGGGTCCCCGGGACCCCAGCTGCAGCTCCTGGGGGCCCCCTCAGGACCACCGGGCCGCGGGTACCCGGGGCTGCATGTGGGGTTCTCTGCCCCCCATCATGAAATGGTCCCACAGAATCTCTGTATACACTCAGCCATTTGGGATGTGGGCCCTGGGGCGTCCCATTACGGGGCCAGAGGTGCATCCTACCCCATTATCAGGGCCACGCTGAGCCGGGCTGCAAATGGCTTCTTCTGTCTGGGGGGGGGGAGAGGGGGAGAGGCGGGCGGGCGGAGGCAGGAGAGGGGGAGGGTCCAAGCCGCCACTTGCCCTCCACAGCCGAGGAGAGGTCTGACCTTTAATTGACAACTGGCCGCAGGCCATGCCTCCCTCTGCGGCCCGGGCTCCGCGCCCAGTTCTCCCTTTCGCTTCAGGAACAGGCTTCCCTCGCGTCTTCCCTCCCCCCCCCCCCCCACTCGGCCATGTCCTCAGTCCTCACTGGGCTGTCTGTCCTCTGCCGACGTGGCTGGAGGCAGAGATGGCAGAGATCTGGGAGAAAGCCGAGAGCTACAGGAGAAGGGCAGGATGGGGACGGATACTGTCGTGCATCTACCATACGTCCGGCAGAGACGCGGGTCTTTGCCCTCGCTGCTGTCTCTGAAGGAGGGGCTGCATGGTCCCCATCCCACGGACGGGGAAACGGAGGGCCAGCGAGGGTGTCCCAGATGGCTCCCCTGGGGAGTGGCAGGTGCAGACTGTCAACCGAGGCCCTAGGACCCTGTCATGCCTGGAGAAGGAGCAGGAGGAGGAGGAGGAGGAGGAGGAGGAGGAGGAGGGGGAGGAGGAGGAGGAGGAGAAAGTAAGACAAGAGGCAGGCCGGTGTGGCTCCGTGGTTGAGCATCAGCCCAGGAATCAGGAGCCCACAGGGTGCTTCCTGGCCAGGGCACAGGCCCGGTTTCAGGCTCCATCCCCAGCGGGGGGCATGCAAGAGGCAGCCGACGGATGCTTCTCTCGTCATCGACGTTTCTCTCGCTCTCCCTCCCTCTCTCTGAGACCGGTAAACACATACTCGAAGAAGAGCAAGAGCAACAGACACACGCTCAGACCTGGCCACGCAATCCGCGGGGCCCAGCGCAAACCGCAAGCCCCGGGCCCCCCAAAACCATTAGTCACTTCAAGTCGTCGGCCGCGGAGATGAAGCTGAGCGTGGGCCCTTATGAGCAACTGCCCCGGCCACAGGCCCTTCTGTGACAGTGACGGTGGCCCGGTTACTCCCCTCTCCCCCCACCCCCCCTCCCCCGCTCTGGGCCCTGGTGGCGCTCATGCCCCAGCCCTCAGTGGTCCCCATTGTGCCACCAGCCCCTGGCGGGCTCGGTTCACCTGCCACCCAGGCTTCTCAGGGCTCGGGCATCCCCAGGGGCCCTGCTCACATAAAGTGGTGCGACTTGGGGTTCGGGGGCGGGCGGGGGGAGAGGCTCTGCACAAACCAGCAGGACACAGTGGCCGCCCAACCCACAGCCTTTCCTTCCAGTGGCGCTGGTGGGGGGGCCACGAGCAGGTGGACCCAGAACCCGGCCCGGGGAGGCAGGGGAGGCTCGGGGTGTGGCCTGGGGCAGCTCCCCGTTCCTCCTTCCGAATGGATGATTCCTGGGGGGTGGAGGGGGGCGGGTCTAAGAGGAAGGTCCCCACAGACGCAGAGCCCGAGAAAGGAGAGGCGGAGGCCGTGGCTCACACGCGGGAGCAGCTGGACGCTCCAGATGTCTTTATTGAGGGTCGAGCACAGCATGACAGTCGAAGGCATGCAGACAGGGTGACAGGGCCCTGGCCTAGGCTTGCCTCAGACACACAGGACAGGGGGCGGGGGGCGGGGGGGGGGTAGCAAAAGAAAAACACCCACGACAGCGGAGGGGAGCGGGGGGGCGGGGCCGGGCGTGGGGAGGGAGGGAGGAAGGAAGGGGCAGAGGCCAAGGTCGCGGGGTCACCTGGCCTCCGCTATTGCACGCGCCCTCTGGCCGCGGGCCAGGAAGTACAGTATTGCCACTGGCCTCCGCTCGCCCGAGGCGCCCCCTTCTCAGACCCCTGAGCCCGGGGGGCAGACAGGCCCCTGCCCTGCCTGTCTGCCCGGCAGCATTTTTGAAAACACGCGGACGAGGGAGACAGACAGAAAAAAAACCAAAGAATAAAAATAAAAAAAAAAATCCAAATGCCCCCTCAGGCAAGGACACAGGGAAAGGGAGGTGGCGGGGAGAGAGGGGTGAAAGAAGCTGCAGAAGAGAAGCCCCTGGAAGTCCCCCCACAACTGGGGCGTGGGGTGGGAGGTAGAACCCCAATCTGGGGTGGGGTGGGGCTCGTGGGCAGGCAGTGACCCGGGTGGCGATGGAGGCAACCTGTTTCCTGGCACGGGCCACTGGCCCACAGGGAATCACCCCCACGGGGCGCGTCTAGCCCGGGCCCACCCCGCTGGGCTGGCGGTTCCCCGACCCCCTCTCCCTGGGACGGTGCACGTACAACGCGAACAAGGGAAGGGGAGGGGAGGGGAGGGGAGGGGAGGGGTGCTGGGGGAGGAGACAGACAGCCTCACGAGGACAGACCACCAAGAGCACGTGCACGACACACACGAGTACAGGATGTGGGAATATAGATGCTATATGTGCATATGTATCTCTTCCGTCGCCACCGAGTGGCACGCCCGACGGCGAGGGCCTCGCGGGAGGTTTTCCGTGGGTCCCCGGTGCCCACGCGTCTTGCCCCAGCGCGAGACAGGTGCTGGCCAGGGTTCCCGACTTCCCCTCACTCAGCCTCTGGCTTTCCGTCTGTCTGACCGTCTCTCTCTCTCTCGCACGGCTGCCGCTTTAAGAGAGGGTCAGGACCTCGGCCTGGGCATAGCTGGACGAGAGGGCGTCTGGGCAGGTCTCTGTGTTAAAGAGCACAGGTGTGAGAGATATGCGGGCGCCCACGGGCGGCTCCCCATGGCCTTCGGGGGGCGGCGGAGGGCAAGGAGTTGGGCAGAAGAGAGGGAGACACAGAAGAGACGGGAAGAGGGGGAGGCGGCTGCCGAACGGGCTGTGGGCTGGAGGGTGGCCAGGGGCGGAACTGGGCAGCAGGGGGGGCACAGGGCTGCTGAGGCCAGGAGGCGCAGGAATGGGTCGGGGTTCAGGGGGAGGCCCCTCATCACCGGTGCGGGGGAGGTTATGGCTCATCTCCACACCTGCCGGGGACAGAGGGACCAGGAGCCCAGGAGCGAGGGACCCAGCTCTGCAGCCCGGCTCCAGCCAGAGGGGGAAGCTCCTGCTTGGCCTGTCACCCCCGAGCCAGCACCCGGCTGCTGCCTGCCCACTTGGGGCTCCCCCTTCCCCCCTCCCCCCGCACCTCCCCTCTCGCAGTCCCAACCCCCGTGGTTCCATCTGCCACCACCACCTGGGGCCCGCCCATTGTTCCAGGGGCTCAGCCAGGGCACACCCAGCCCCTCCTCCACCAGGCAGGCAGCGTCCAGAGGGCTGAGGGGCGTGAAGGTGCCCCTCCTGCTTGAGAAAACCACCAGGCTGGTCCCAGCTCCAGCCCCCCCGCCTCTCAGGAGCCCTGGGCTGAGAAGCGGCCTCCGGCCCCGGTACAAACTGACTACACACCGAACGTAAAGGCGAACATCTCCCAGCTGCCCCCTGCCCTGCGGGAGAGGCTGGCCCAGCTGCGGAGGGAAAGACTTCTAGAAGCCAAGGAGCGGGCACAGGCCCAGGGCAAGACCCAAGGTGAAGTGCGCCGGGCTGTCAGGCTGTGGGGGCAGGGCGAGGAGCGCACTCCCCAGAGGAGGCGGCCTGGGCCTGGCCGGCCTGGGCCCTTGCAGGCAGCACCCCCCACACAGCCTCCCCTGTCCCCCCCAGGCAGAGCCCAAGGTCTCTGTGGGCTCCACAACCTGCTCTGCCTGACACCTGCTCTCCTCTCTACCAGCTCTGGCGTTGGGTCAGGGTCTCCCGTACAGAACCAGGGAGCGAGGAGGGATGTGGGGGGTGGACGTGGGGGAGCCCCTCTCCCCAGGCCCTCCTGCCTCCCGTCATCGCCCAGGGACATCTGTGCCCACCGCAGGGGTGCCGCGAGCACGCCTGTCCCCGTGGGAGGGAAGGGGGCGGTGGGTGCCGTGGAAACTTGGGCTGCTGACAGCGCGAGGGGAGGGCGCCACCGAAATAGCCGCCGAACCGGAGCGCCAGGCGGAGAGAAAATAGCCGCGGCGCCCGTGCTACACCGGGCGTCACGTCCCCGTCAGAGCCAGGCCGGGGTGCCAGGGCGCCAGGGGGCCCTGCGGGCAGGACCCAGCCTGTCCTCCAGAAGGAGCAGCTGGGCCCTTGCACTGGGCCCCGAGGGAGAAGCTATCTGACATCCCCCTCCTGACCCCAGGACTTGGTCCCTGTCCCTGCCCCTGTGCCTTAAAGGGACCTGCTCCGTCTAAGGGTGGTCCCCTAGATGCCCTGGGTCTTCTCCACTCCCTGCGGGACACTTCACTGTGAGAGACAGGGGGAGGCAGGCTCCCCCGAGAACACAGCAGGGCCTGGCTCTCCCAGCCCCCACAGGGGGCACCCCAAGCCTGCCCAGGGCAGGAGACGATGCTGAGTGGGGTACTCCCGCACCCCGCAGTGAGCTGATCTTGGCTCCCAGTCCGCCTCCAGGGTTTCCTCAGCGTCCTCCCGACCCCTGTCCGGCCATACCCATCTCTGCCTGCCCTGGAAGCAGCAGACATGGCCCCTCCTGAGTCACCCCTCCACCCGTTGCATAATCTGACTCTAAACAGCCAGGCCCGTCGAAACCGGTGTGGCTCACTGGATAGGGCATCGGTCTGCGGACTGAAGGGTCCCAGGTTCGATTCCGGTCAAGGGCATGTACCTTGGTTGCGGGCACATCCCCAGTGGGGGCGTGCAGGAGGCGGCTGATCGATGTCTCTCTCTCATCGATGTTTCTAGCTCTCTATCCCTCTCCCTTCCTCTCTGTAAAAAATCAATAAAATATATTTTTAAACGGCCAGGCCCACAGCTCCCGTCAGCTCTCATTCCCAGCAGGCGGCACAAGAAGCCCTGGGCTGGTCCTGGCAGCCACTTCGGGGAGGGGTCTGCCCCCTGCGGGTGCCGCTGCCAGAGTGGCAGGCAGGGTGGGTAGCTCAGTCCTCCCCACCCTGCCCCTCAGCTGCCCCTGCCAAGGTGCAGCCCGGCTCACACAGGGACTTACAAACCTGTTGTGCTCCTGGCTCGTTAGGGAAATGAATACACTTAATTAGAGAAATTAGATGAGTCTCCGGCTCTGGCAGCAAGGCTGGGGGGGAGCAAGGCAGCGGCGGGGGAGGGGAGGCAACAGCTTGGAAGCGGAGGAAAGCAGGGTGGTGGCGGAGAGAGGGGCGAGGCGGGGGGCAGATGGGGTGTGGGCGTGTCCCCCCACCCCCCCGGAGAGGAGGGCCTCTCTGCACCCCAGGCCAGAGCTGGAGAGCACCCTCTTCTCCTAGGGTGGCCACCAGCAGGACAGCCTTATCCCTTGCTGGGCTGGGTGTGGGACGGACAGACAGACAGACAGACAGAGACACGGGTTACTGGTTGAAGGCCACAAGGAATGGAAATGGATGTGATGAAGGTGGGACTCTGTGGGGGGAAGGGCAGGGCTCGGAGGCACAGTTCCTGGGGGTGCCGCCCCTCCGGCTCAGGATGGGGGGGCTCTGAGAGTGACCCCCGCTGCCCCCCCAGTCCCAACTGAGCATGGTGGGGAGCGGGGTGCTGCGGAGGAGAGGCCCAGGGGCCTGAATTCTCCTGCCTCCCTGTGTGTGCGGGCCCAGGGGCAGGCCGGCCGGCTGGTGCGGCTACGGGGCGGAGGGTCCAGGCGGCGGGCTGCTGAGGGGGTGCGGAGGGAGGGCGGGCAGGGGCTTTCTCGGAGAGTAGGGCGAGCTGTATCGGGGCGCCAGGGCAGACAGCCCCAGACTGGTTCCGGCTGCCGCGGCTAGGTTGCTTAGACTCCGGGACTTTTCGCGGCCTTGGTAAAGAAAAGGCACAGGGTCAGAGGGCACGCTGCCCACTGGGCTCCGGGGGACCCGGCCGGGCAGGCGAGCCCAGCTGGGTGGAGGGGGTGGCCGACCCGGGGAAGGCTCCCTGATCACCTGGGACCCTGCGGGTGGACTCCGGGGCCACACCCCCACCCTGCTGACCTCTGCCCTGCACTGTCCCCAGCTAAGTCCCCCTCCAGCTGCATGAGGGTTCGGCACGCCCCCTCCTCCAGGCAGCCCTCACTCTGAGGCCTGGGCAGCTGCAGGCTCACCTGGGGCCTGCGGGGCAGGGGGAGGCCCGGGCCACCCCCTCCTGATCCTCGGGGAGCCCTGTGCGGAGAAGTGGCCGAGAGCGCACGGCACGGCACGGCCCGTCTCCCGGCAACCCACCTGCTCCCGCTCCAAGGTCACTCTAATTGGCGGAGTGACACGCTTGTTGCCAAGACGCAGTGTGGAGGCATCTTGAGAGCAGCGGCCAGTCCTCAGAAGCACCCCGAGATGCCGTGGAGGGACACAGGCCCCAGGGCCACCTGCTCCCCCTGCCTCACGGTCCCTCCTCCTCCCCTCCGTGACTTCCACGGAGCCCCTCACAACCCCTGGGGTGAAAGCTGAGGTGCCCTCCGTGAGGGTGGGTCCCCTCCTCATCTTCCAGGCTGGCCACTTGGTGAGCTGCAGCCGGAGTAGCAGCTGGGTCTGACCAGGACACGGCGGAAGCCACTGCCTGTTGGGGTGGGCGGCAGGCAGAGCACTTCCAGGGCCACAGGATGGGGGCGCACAAGGGCCAGGGGTGACTGGAGGGCCACAGTGGGAGGGGGTGCAGCGGGCTGAGCACAGCCAGCCACCTGGGCTATCTCCTGCCAGCTGCCAAATCGCTCCTGTTTCTGACACCCAACGGGATGGGCACTGACATCCGCCCCTCGGGGCCTGGTTCGGGTTAGGGCACTCGGGGATCCCGTGGGAACGGGGCCTGGGAAGGGGGCTCTGGAGGCCGCATGGGCTGGACAGGCCGGGGGACATCCTGGGTGGGACGGCGGCATCACAGGCTAGTCCTGCAGCAGGCACTGTCCCTGCCGCCCTGTCTGGGGTGTAGGGACCGTGGGGAGTGGCGGGGGGTTGGGCGGGAGGAGGGCTGGGTGAGAAATGGCCCGAAAATGAGGCAAAGGCTTTGTTAGGGGGATGGGGATTGATTGGGAAACTAGGTGGAGTGTGTGTAGGGATGTTGGCCACAGGACAGGGAAGACAGACAGACAG
>JAAGEH010000027.1:6221470-6254579 GCA_011751065.1 Lasiurus cinereus
CCCACATAACTCACACACAGCTGACATCTATTACAATGACTGTAGTTTGGTCACGTTCTAAGACTGACCCACCCCAATCTGTTACCTGGTGGGGTGTTCAGACCTTCAAGACCCTCTGCTGTTTGGCTCTATTTAGAATAGAGACGATTTGGTTCAGTCATTTCACTTCTAGAATAGATCCTGAACTGAATCCTTAATAATGCCAACCAAATCCAGAGCACAGAGGCCCAGTGCTCATCAGTGAATCTTGGGGCCCAGGAGGGGTCAGGTGTAAGTGGGCTCTGGCTGTGGGGAGCAGGGGGTGGGGCAGGAGGAGGCGCAGGTTCTCGGCACGGCCAGGATCACTCAGGAAGCAGGAATAAAGTCATGGCATCCGCAGTGTGGGTCTTCCTGTGCACACGTTCCTTCTGCGGCAAGAATTCCTGCTGAGAAACGACCTCCTGAAAGCACCCTGGGGAGCCGTCCGGTGACTCAGGAGAAGGCCCCCGAGTGTCAGAAAACGGGGTCACATTCTCGCTCTCTCAACGGCACTGTTACTCTGCAGAGACTTAACTTCCTCACGGCCCTGCGAGTTTCCGGCCTACGACAGGATCTGGGAAGATACTTTAAAACAACCTCATATGTAACTTCAATACCGGGACCTGGCTCGGGGCCCCTTCCTAGAAGCAGCATTGGCCAGGGTGAAGTATGGGCCTTGGAGCCGGACTATCTGGGTGAATCCAGCTCTGCCGGCTGAAGAGTTCGATACCTTTGGGCAAGTTACTTCACCCCACCGTCTCAATTTTCCCATCTGTGAAATAGGGGTAACAGTGGTACCTACCTCCTGGGATTATTGTGAGGACCAAGTATGCTAATGTGTAAGGCATCTAGGATGGAGCCAGTCACACACCACCACATGAGTGATCCTAATTATTCTAAGGCTACAAGCTTTTACCCACAACTCCAAAATTAAAAAAAAAAAAATCCTAAAAATCAAAAAACTTTTCCCACTGTTTGGCAAAAATTAATTTGGCAGAAAAACCTGATCTGAACTGATGGTAAATCAGTTATTTACCCTTACCCCGTGAATATTAATACACTTAATTGAAGAGATAACACACTTGATATGGAATGGTACTTCACATTCTCCTAATAGATATTATCTAATATATTGTATATTTCCTAAAAGTCTGGAACACTCTCAATTTCAAAACACAAGGGCTCAGAAAAGGGGTTGTGGACTTATATTTTATTATCATTTATTGGCAGAGACCCTGTGTGACAAACCTGCCACCTGCTGGTTGAAGCAGAGCGCCCTGGTTAAAGCTCAGCAGGAGGAAGGGTAAGCAAGATCAGGGGATCACAAAGCCAGTGCCCTCTGGCCCACCATCCAGAACAGTTAAGAGGTCGGGTCCCGGTATAGAAAACAGGTTCTGATGAAGCTGTGCTGTTCAACCAAGAAGGACAGACTTCCAGGGTGGTCTGATCGTTTTAATTGACTTTAATGATTATTGCTCATCTGCAAGGATTAATATTGCATTCATTAAAAATCATTCAATACAAAATAAACTTGTTCCTCCCAAGTCGCCTTCCTCATGCTCCCTCCGGGCCGGGCCTCTGCCCACAGTGTCCTTGTTACATGGCTTAACAGAGACGGAGCCCTTACCTATTGTTCTGACGGACACAGTAATAGATCTGGGGGCAGGGGCGGGCCAGAAAGCAGCAGGTCCTGGGCCTTCCCTCCAGCAGAGCTGGGCCCCCCTATTGGCCAGGTTACTTCCCCTAAAGGATGTGGTGTTCTGATTGGCTGGTTACATGCCCTGGGGGAAAGGGCTGGAACCGTTAGCATCTACAGAGAAGCGGGCATGGTCACACTGGCAAGGGGTGGGAAGAAACAGGAGAGGAAAAGGAAAGAAGTTTGGCAAGACCATTGTCCCCTGGTACGATTTTCCTGTTTTAATGTCTGTCTCCCTGGTCGACGGCGCGAGAGACGGCCATTCCTAGCACCTCGCGCTAAGCCTGGCCCTGTTTTGAAGGGTCACAGACTAGAGCGAGTTGAGGGTTCAGGGTCCTGGGGCATATATACTTAAAGCGCGTGACCGAAAGCTCGCGTGACCATGCAGAAACGCTGGAGCAGGTGCACAGCGCAGGGATGCAGCTCTGAGACTGCGAGAGCCGCTCCGGGGAGCTCAGAGCGTGAGCGCGGCTGATCACTCGCTCTCCGCACAAACTGCCCATCAGGATCTTAGCTCGGAAAGTTTTTGTGACACCTGTCAATCAAAAGTGGTACCACTTCTGCAGAACTAATGCTGTGCGGGGCCTCAAGTCCCAAAGTTATCTGGGGGGGCCTTCCCTCACCATGGCCCAGTGTGGATGTATCCTGCCTCCTCCCACTCTGTCTCCCTTTAAATATGTTAGGCTGCAGAAGCATAGCTGACCAGAAATTTGCTCCTAAAGGTAAGAGCTCAGTGCTTTATACTGAGTAACGGTTCGTGAAATTTGCCTTCAGCGCAAGCTGTACAGGGCAGAGCTGGGAGAATTGGCTGTTGTGGCCCCAGATCGCTGAAGCTATAAACTGTGGGGCTAGAATAGAAACAGGGATGTATCAGAGTTTGAGACCCATATTGCTCTAGACTCAACTCTGCCCTCCTAACGCCAGAGCTTTAAAAGAAACACTGACACCAACTAGCCACCCAAGCAGTTTCTCAGCGTTAACACTAAACATATGTCTTAATTTTTTTTTTTTTTTTTGGTACAACAGAAATAAATGCTAGGGGACAGAACTCAACTCAATAGAGTGCAGTCTGGTTAAAAATGTGAAAAATGAGAAAGTCTGGTGGGCGTGGAAGAAGGGCTGGACTAACCCACGTGGGCCTATTGGATCTTAACAAGCAACACTCACTGTGCACGGATCTGAACCAGACACACCACCTTCACACAGGAGACAGGGCTGGAGCATCTGGGGGATTGACATGCACCACCTACGACTGGCCTACCTGGCTGGTAGGTCCCATCCCCGCTCCTCTGAAGAAGTCAAAGAGCACTGATTTCAGCAGCTGGGAAGTGGGCTCCTTTAAGGCAATTTAGACATTGCAGATTGTTCCACTTAGAAGGTACCTCCCGTTTCCTGTGAATAAGGTACCCTAATTAAGACTAAGTCTCCAGAAATGGTCAAGAAAGACTCCCTTTCTGGGCGGGGAGAATTAAAATCCTCCCCTACTGACGAGGGTGAGGACCCTGAACCTCAGTTTCACCTAAAGAGCCATGAAGCAAGTTCCTATGTAGTCAGCAGAACTTGGATGATGAGATGAAAAAACAAGAAGGAAATTATAGAAAAACAAAACAAAAACACACACCAAGAGGAAAGGAATAAGAAGAAAATAAAGGTTGTTTAAAAAAGATTGCTTGTAGAGTTGTATGGTTCACGGGGACTGGTCCTTGGTAACGTGGTCCATTAGTATCTGTAAAGAGAGACGGATGACTTAGCACCGTGTCTTCCACGTGGGAGCCAAACACACTGCCCGGGTCCCTCCCCAGCCAGGCTGAGTCCCTCCCCAGCCAGGCTAGGTCCCTCCCCGGCCAGGATGGGGTCCCTCAGTCGCTCCCCAGGGATCACGCTTCCCTGTGCCTCCACCCATTGCTGACAAAGCCCTCTCTGGTCTCACCTCCTGCTCTCTAATAACAGGAGTCAGCGGTTTTCAACACCGACTGCACTTTAGAATAATCTGGGAGCTTTTACAAAACAAGCCTGGCCCCTCCCCAGACCAACTGTATCAGGATCTCTAGGGGTGAGATCCAAACTCCAAAATTTTAGGAAACTTTGCTCTTTACATTTGCTAAGAGAGAGAGCATTTCTCTGCCTAACCTGTTAGTGCGGGCAGAGTTCTTGAACGCTTCCAAATCAGGTGTGACAGTAGCTTTCGTTAAGAAAGCTGGCAGTCGACTTGGTTTACTATCAGGGAAGAGAGCTTTTTCCCTTGCTTTCCCCCAAGTTACCTGTAATAATTGGGTTTGAACGGCCCATTTTTGTTGAGTCCCAGGTATTTTGCTTGGTCATCCGTCAGCTCTGTCAGGTGGGCATCAAACGATGGCAGGTGCAAGCTGGCCACGTACTCATCTAGGAAGAACGAGGTGGCGGGAGCAGACTCCGTTTCAGACGTGCCCACTGGGGTACGCCCTCCCTATTTCCATCGGGAGCTTTTTGATTTCGGAGAAGGGATAGAATACCTTTGGGAGAATCTACAACTTGAAAATGTGCTTACAACCTCGACTGCCTTTCTAAGCAGGGAACGTCTCCCAATCTACCCAGAGTGCATCTGGAAAGCCATCTGCCAAAATGGTAACATGGAAGACGGGGACCTCCCCATCCTCCTCTGGCAAAGCTCTGGCCTCACCTCAGTGGCATGAACCCCTCTCCCCTTCCTGCAGCAACTTCCCTAACCGGACTAGTCAAGTGATGAGTCACAGTGGGCACCGGGCCGCTCCAAAGGGCCCGTGTCATCAACCTTTACTTAGGGTCAGATCCACCGAGGCCTCTGACCTTAGGATCGGGGGTTGCTAAGGCAGCTGGCACAACATTACTTTTCCATGATAAGCTTCCTGGGCTTTACCTTTATGAATATAATTAAAAAACAACAACAACAAATATTCTCAGGTAAGCTATTGGAGGTGACGAGAACCAGAAGGTTTTTAGCTTTAAGAAGACTGATCAGCCAAGACCGGTTTGGCTCAGTGGATAGAGCATCGGCTTGTGGACTAAAGGGGTCCTGGGTTCGATTCCGGTCAGGGGCATGTACCTTGCTTGGGGGCACATCTCCACTGTGGGGCGTGTAGGAGGCAGCTGATCAATATCTCTCTCTCATCGATGTTTCTGACTTTCTGTCTCTCTCCCTTCCTCTCTGTAAAAAATCAATAAAATATATATTAAAAAAAAAAAAAAGACTGATCAGTTGGGCTGATCAGTGATAGTTGGGGGGATGGGCACCACAATTCAGGAAGGTAAAGAACTGGAGAGCCCTGACCGATTTGGCTCAGTGGATAGAGCATAGGCCTGCGGACTGAAAGGTCCCAGGTTCGATTCCGGTCAAGGGCATGTATCCTGGTTGCCGGCACATCCCCAGTAGGGGGCGTGCAGGAGGCAGCTGATCGATGTCTCTCTCTCATCGATGTTTCTAACTCTCTATCCCTCTTCCTTCCTCTCTGTGAAAAATAAGTAAAATGTACAAAAAAAAAAAAGAACTGGAGAGCAGTACTATGTCACAGGAACACAGCACAGCTGCCCCTGGATTCCAAGAGGCGGTTTGCACATCTGCACACACAGAGCATGGACAGAAGGCCCGCCTTTTCTCTGCTTCTTTCTCCCTGGGGCCCAAGCTGCACTCAGTGGCAGAGGGGGAAGGTGACCGGACTTCCTAGGTTGTGCACCTGCCCACACGCTTTGTGCTGAGCTCTCTCACTCAGCAGCTGGAATTCTCACTCCAGCTCGGCGATGTGCAGTACTGTTCTCACCTTACTGATTAAAAAGCCAACTGCAGCGCATGGAGATCAGAACTTGTCTTGAGGCCCAAAGCCTCAGTGTAAGAACAGGGACTAGACCTGCCCTGATTCCCATACCTTTGTGGTGCTCATCTGCCCAATCCCGCAACTGGCGGCGACCCCCAGGGGTCTCTGCTGGTTCACTCACCCATTTTCTTGGGCAGCAAGTACACGTCTTGCTTGTAGCGGCCCTCGGGCGCATTGTAGAGCTCTATCAGGGCCAGAGCCTGAGGGGGAGGAGAGGGTCAGAAAACGCACTCTCTCCGCAGACGGCGACCCACAGGGCCCTCTCCCCGGACCACTGCTCTGGCTGGGCCCATCCGCTCGTCCCAGTGAGGACAGGAGGCAGGGTGTCGCGTACCTGTGTGGTAGCCGTGATGGACAGGACAAAGGTGGGGACTGTGGAGCAGCTCAGGTTGAGCAGGCGACCCTGGGAGGGAAAAGAGCCCTGGGTGAGAGCGCTGCTCCATCTCCCGTGCCAAAGCCAGCCGGTCACGCAAATGCAGGAGGACCCTTTCCGCCCTGGACTCAGCTGGCGGGGGAAGGCTCCCTTCCAGGCCAGGGGTGTCTTGCTCTCTGCAAGTGCCGAGTCTGACAAGCTGAAGACCCCACTGCAGTCAGGAAGCAGGAAGCTACTTAGTCAAAAGTAGATGGTTCTGGGGGTGATTCTACTTTGGGGAGCAGAGCATTTGAGAAATGCATCGCTGTGCAAAGACAGAGCCGGGGAAACAGGTTCACTGTTGACCACCCCAGCCCTCCCAGGTTTAGCTCCACGGGTAGCAATACCGTCCTCACTGCGCTGTGCAGCCCTGGCGCGCCCTGCCCCGCGTACCTCGGCCAGCAGGACGACACGCTTGCCATCGGGCCAGATGACATGGTCCACCTGAGAGCGCACCCGCTCCCACGTCAGCTCCGGGGTGCGCAGGCTGGTCTGAAAGGCAGACAGCAAGGTGACCGATGGGCTCCCGGGGAGAGAAGAGGGCAAAGGCCCAGCAGGGAGGGAAGGCGTGGGAAGCCTCACCACGTCAATCTCCGTGTTGGAATGGCCCATGTTGCACACGATACAGCTGTTTTTCATGCGGTCCAGATGCTCCCGCGTCACTACGTTCTTATTCCCTGAAAGTAAAGGCAGGCGGCTGAAGAGGTGTGAACCAAGGCGCCGGGTGCGGTCGGTTAGAAGGCGGAGAGGAGGGTCATTGGCATTAAAGGGCACGCACGTGAGAAGAGACATGTATGTTGCATAACAATAGCTCTTCAGGTGACGCTATTGGTGGTAAGACGCGCAGTGCCCGAGCCAGGGGGAGGGCTCTTGGTTCTGAGGACGTGTCAAGGCTGAGCGCTCCCTCCAGCTCAAAGCCCTGACACCGAGCGAGCGAGCGAGCGAGCGAGCGCAGGCCTCGGTACGTGACATCAGTCTGACCAGCTTGGGGACCGCCCGCGTGAGCACTCCCCGCAGGACAGCCGGACACTCACCTGTGCAGGTGATCACCACATCCACTTGCCGGATGACTTCACTGAGCTTTACCACCCTGAACCCGTCCATGCTGGAAGAACAGGAAGGACCCTCTGAGCAAAGCTGGGGGGCAGGGGGCCGGAAGCTGCCACTAAAGGAGACTAGACGTTCCTTTCTGAAGACAGATCCAGCGCCACCCCTCAGGGACGGTGAGTGACAACTAAGCTAAACGACACCCACTGGCCTCCTCAGACTCCCCCAGACTGCACCCAGGAGGCGAAGAGGCCCCGGGATGACATGAGAGGGACAGGGCGGTGCCAGCCTCTCCTCTGAGGGCTCCGCGAGGGATGTTCGATCACTCGCAGGCGCTCAGAAACAGACCACCCGGCGTGCAGGGACACGGGCTCACCAGGCCTGCAGGGCACAGATGGGGTCGATCTCTGTGATGTAGACGATGGCTCCCAGGGCCTTGAGGGCAGCACAGCAGCCCTTACCCACCTGCAGAGTGACAGAAGTCAGGCGTCAGGTCCTCGGGCCCGGGCCCCGGGCAGGGAGGCTCCGGGGGAGGCGGGAACTAACTCCCTGAAGCTGCCAATCATCTCGTGAGCCCTGGCATGAAGGCTCCAGCCCGGGCAGAGCGGAGACAGGTCTAGACTCCGCTGCGACCTCAGTCAGACATTCCCTGTTGCAGACAAGGGCGGGGCTTGGGACAGTAAATGAGATCAAGGGGACTAAAGTGTGACCAGCAGGGAGAGCAGGCCCAGAAGAGCAACTGCCACTCTGGTTCTTAGTCCAGAAAGACCTGGTTGCCCTCGGGTGAGGTGCGTTAAACGCAAGGTCAGCCTCGCAGACAGGAACCTCTGTGGGCCATCGCTGGTGACAATGCATCCCCTTCTCCACCCGAGCTGAGAGGCAGGCAAGCGCGTGCCGGCTGGATGCCCCCTCACTCCACTGCCAGGCACTTGCATGGCTAAAATGCGACATGGTTCCTTGAATTAAGTCTCAGGAAAGGCTGTTGTTATAAATGAGGGAAACAGCCCGAGCTGGTTTGGCTCAGTGGATAGAGCATCGGCCTGCAGACTGAAGGGTCCCGGGTTTGATTCTGGTCGAGGGCACATGCCCGGGTTGTGGGCTCAATTCCCAGGAGAGGGTGTGCAGGAAGCAGCTGCTCAATGGTTCTCTCTCATCATTGATGTTTCTGTCTCTCTCCCTCTCTGAAATCAATAAAGAACATTAGCCGAAGCCGGTTTGGCTCTGTGGATAAAGCGTCAGCCTGCGGACTGAAGGGTCCCAGGTTTGATTCCAGTCGAGGGCATGTATCCTGGTTGCGGGCACATCCCCAGGAGGCAGATGGTCAATGTCTCTCTCTCATTGATGTTTCTAACTCTATATCCCTCTCCCTTCCTCTCTGTAAAAAAATCAATAAAATATATTTAAAAAAAGAACATTAAAAAAATATATATATGGGGGAAATGATGCCAACATTCCATCCCATAAAATAAAGTGGAAAAATCTGAACTTGCTTCATTCCTTCTGTCTTTACCCATCAGTCTGAATAAAGGACACTTGCTCTTGTTTTGAGACACACGATCTAAGAGCATTTTAAACCTGTGGCAGTGCCGCCACCGGAGCGGGCACCTCCCCGGCATCTCTGGCAAACCCATGAAGATTCAGGCGCTGCGGCCCCGCTAGTTACCTCACCGTAGCCACACACCACCACCTGCTTCCCACCAAACATCACATCCGTGGTCCTCTTCAGGCTGCGGAGACAGACAGGGCTCAACTCGAACATGATTAGCTCAAACACCGTCCCTCGCACAGAATTCAAAGCGGGGGGCACGCCCACAGAACCGGAGGCGGAGCTGCTGGGCTCCGTAAGGAATGGGCCCAGAGGAAGAGCAGGGGTGACGACTGGACCCCGACAGAGGGCACGGCGACCCGCCCCCAAGCCTGATGCCCGCGCTCCTCCACCTACCCATCCAGGATGGACTCGCGGCAGCAGTACAGGTTGTCAAACTTCTGTTTGGTGACAGAATCGTTGACGTTCATGGCTGGAACACAGAGCTTCCCTGCTTTGGAGAGCTGATACAGCCTAGAGAAGAAGCCACAAAGACAAGCACAGTTAGCAGGCGGACAGGACGCGTGGCAAAATCTGCCTACGCCCCTCCAAGCGCCCTCCCAGCCTGACATGCCCAAGGATGTTCGCAAACAAGACGATTTCCTCCTCTTCCCTCCTCACTTTCCTCGTCATCCCTACCCCCTCCCCTTTATTTGGAAGGAAAAAAAATCCTTTCAACTGAAGAAATTTACTTCCCTTCCATAAAAGGGGACGTATTTCCTGAGGCCGGCATGGTCTCCATCTTTACCATGCCTACTCCTCATAACAAAGATGATCAAAGATTCTGATCCGGGTCCCTTGTGCGTGAGAGCAACATACCATGTGCCCCCAACTGAGAAACGCTTTTAAACATCATTTAGGTGCTCTGACAAGCCGAAAATATTTTGCCCAGTTTTTGTTTTGTTTTTTGTAGTCGTATCTAACATCCAGTTTCACAATAGAATTTTTTCCTATTTCAAGTATGAAATTAGAATACAGTATGGAATACAGTTTTTCAAGACCGACTCACTCCCTACCTCCCAACACTGGCTGAGAATCACAGTGGAATAAGTGGGAGAGAACAATGTGAACTAGAACCTGGAATAAGTTCCTTTCGGGGTCTCCTGGGTTTTTCCAAGTAAAAAAAACTCAACACCTCCAGCTCTGAAACACGCCCTCCAGCCTGAGAGCCCAGAAGAACTCGCTGAGCAAGGACGCGGGGCGGCTGTCAGCGTCTGTTACCTGTGCACACCAGTCACGCTCTCTTCCACAATGCCTCGGATCTTCTTAAACACGTTTGGGTACTTCTTATAAACCCAGTGGGTTAAGTCTCCCCCATCATCCAGGATCTACAGAACAGCCAGAAGACTTCTATGGGCATTCAGGCTGCTAGAGCTGGGGGGAGCTGCGACCCCTTTCTGCGCTAGTGAGACAGCCCTGCACGTTTTGGAGGGGCGCGGCTCCGAGCTCCGGGGAGCAGGCCTTTTGTTGGTGTCGAATGTTTAAAAGGAACCCTAAGTTTGTCCTAGACTCTGGTGAAGAGCGCGAGGCTATCCACACCCTCCTTTTGAGCTGAGCCTTGAAACAGATAGCCCCTTGCGATGCGAAAGGAGGCAGGAAGGAAGAAACGAGGCTCTGCTTGGCAGAGGTGCCGCATCATTTCCTGCTCTCTCCTTCCGCCGTGCCGAGCCTTCCCCTGCTCCCACCTGCTCAGCCAGTCCTCAGACCAGTCCTCAGACCCGCTCTGAAGAGGTAGCAGGCTAAATACTTTGGCAACAAAGGCAGTGTGTCAGACCCAATGTCCAAAACGTATGCAGGGAACCATGCTTTGAGGGAAAAAGGCAACGACTATCTCGGCATGTGCAGCATGAAGGTGCGTGCTTACCATGTTGGCTTGCCAGCCGTCCATGTTCACACAGCGGTCAATGCACCACCAGAAGTCATCCTCCGACTCGCCCTTCCACGCGAACACCGCGACCCCTGTACAGAGGGACACAGGTCAGCCACTTCCTCCTTCAGGCGTGTCCTATACCAACACGACTCTCTGGAAGGGCTACACTCTGCTACGAGGGCAACCACTTAGGTAGGGCAGACGTCAAAACAGCGCCTCTGAGGTGAAACCCCTCGTCCACGCGGCTGCGCACGACAAACGGCGCTGTCCACGTCCTCAGGGCCGTGGAGAACCACGCCTGGTAACGGTCTGGTTGGGTTATAACATTGCATACACACTGGGAGTTAGTTCGCCTCTGTAAAAAGTGAATAGGAAACATTTTTAAATGGTCAAACTGTCCCTGGGTAGTAGGATCATGTGTTTTGTTTTGTTTTGGAACCTCTTAAATTCTTTGCAACAAACACCAGAAAAGCGTAAATAAGACAGACAAAAGTGTTATAAAGGTGCTTTCTGCACATCCTAGGGAGATGCGAGATCCTGAAGGCAAGTTCACAATGACTTTCTTTTGGACATTTTGACAATGACCATCGTCTTATGTTTAACTGAACTCAGGAGTGGCCGTACATTTCCATGGTAACAGTGAACACCAACTGAGCCGACGCGCTACTGATGCAGAAGGCACTGCTCGTGTTCTCCCAAAGGGATGAGACCCTGGGTGGAAGGAGGCCCGGGGCTCGTACATTTTAACATGCTTTCTCATCCATTGGACATTAGAAGTGGGCACTTCCCAGGTAATTAGAGTCTTTTAAAGGTCACTGTTAATGGCTATATAATATTCTATCATGGACACGAACATTAATTTTATTATATATTTTCTTCCTGTTGATATTTTTATTGTCCTCCAAATTTTACAGCCCCTAGACAGACATGGCATTGTAGAGATGATTGTGAGACATAAGCTTACTGTGTTTTCCGGTGTATAAGATGACTGGGCGTATAAGACGACCCCAACTTTTCCAGCTAAAATATAAAGTTTGGGATATACCCGCCCCATAAGATGACACCTGGCGTATAAGACGACCCCCGACTTTTGAGAAGATTTTCCTGGGTTAAAAAGTCGTCTTATACACCGGAAAGCACGGTATGTTTGGAAAATTATCTTGAGGCAGAGTTGGTAAGAACAATAACGACAAAAGCTGAGACTTACCAGCCTCAGCCAGTGCGGCAGCCACTTCGTTCTGCGTGGAGTAGATGTTGCAGGCAGACCAGCGACACTGGGCCCCCAGCGCACAGAGGGTCTCAATCAACACCTGCGAGGACGTACGGGCGACGCGGTGAGGACCAGGGCCGGCGGGGCATGTGAGAACCTACCCAGTAATTCCGCAGCGACCGTGCCACGAGGGTGCGATCCAGCGAGACAGCCCGCTGGTATCTAACATCACCCAAAAGCTGTGTTCCTAGAAGTGCTAAGAACACTTTTACAGCACTCCTATTTTTGCAAAACGACATCTCCCTAACTCAGGGTTGTTAAAAGGAGGCTGCACCCGTGCAGAGTAGAAAGCCCCGTTATTGAGGAACCGCCTAAAGTATAGCATTTAGAGGCTGCGTAGACTGGGAAGGAAAAGTTAGTTGAAAAAAAAGTTGTGATTCCCTCCTCCTCAGAAGTCCCTCTGTTTCCTCCCAACAAACTCACCGCGGTCTGGGCTGTGATGTGGGTACAGCCCACTATTTTAGCACCGGCCAAGGGCTTCTCCCCCTGCGCGCGTTTCCTGAGTGAAATCAGAGCAGACATGTCTGTGAAAGAACAGAGGATTTGAGCTAGGTCTGCACTGGCAGGCTCACAACTCCTGCCCGGCGGCGGCAGCGAGGGCGGGTCTGGATCTGCCGAGCTGCGCTGGCACAGACAGACAGACGCAGCCGCGCTCTGATCTGATAACTGGCGGCTGGGAAACATCACCGGGCGCTGGCATCCGATCACCTGGCATTTCTGGCTTCTGTGCGGAGGGCTGAGCAGAGGATGAAGTACACTCTCAAAACCGACCAAATGGGGGGCGAGTGCCCTCGTGCACTTGGGAGAGAGGGCAGCCGTCAGGGCAGTGGCCCTGGGCTCCTGCATTTGGCCATCGCAGGAAGAAGCCTGCCCCCGCAGAGCGCCTGGCATCTGTCTTGCCATGCTGTCTAACCCATCTCAGTCTCTGGTTCTAGACTCCTGCCCTGGGCAAAACATGCTTTCAGGGCAGTGGTTCTCAGCCTTCCTAATGCCGCGACCCTGTAATACAGCGCCTCATGTGGTGGTGACCCCCAACCATAAATTTTCATTCCTAATTCATAACTGTTATGAATTTTGCTACTGTTATGAATCGTCATGTACATATCTGTGTTTTCCGATGGTCTTAGGCAACCCTGCTAGCGGTTCTCAACCTGTGGGTCTAAGACCATCGGAAAACACAGATATGTACATGATGATTCATAATAGCAGCAAAATGACAGTTAGGAAGCAGCAACGAAAATGATTTTATGTTTGGGGGTCACCACCACATGAGGAGCTGTCTTAAAGGGTCGTGGCATTAGGAAGGTTGAGAACCAGTTTCCGGGGGAAAGCAACCCAGGAGCGAGGAGGCCTTCCTGGGTGTGGGGTGCAGCGACCACGATTTGACTGTTAGTCACTTTCACTCTTGCTCCAGCAGAGGGTGCTCAGACCGAAGGCCAACTTGAGGCTCTGGGTCCCCACATCCTGCTGAAAACCCTCCCCCTCTGCTGCTTCTGGGAAATCTGGGCCCGGAGCGGAGCTCGTGGCTGGGGCAGATCCCGCAGAACCAACCTCCTCGCAGCAGTGAGCCCAGACTTGCTGACGCTGCAGCCCTATCTCTGGACGTGGTGCCGGGAGGGGAGGGAGGTGGGGGAACAGAAACTACCGTCTACGGCCGCATGCTGAGAACAGGAAGCGGGAGGACAAGGACCAGAGTCCAGAGGCTCAGGCCCCGCACAGAGAGGCGACTGTTCAGAAGCCCAGGACACTGGGTTTCCCCCGAGACTTTCCAGTTAGCTTGCAAGCCTTGAGTTGTGGGGGTCCGATGACCAGAAGTGGCGGCCTCTGGCCCCCGCCCGCTCCCTGCCTTTACCTTGCTCGGCGATCTCAATCTCCCGGCGCCCGAACTCCGCCTGCTTGATGTTCTTCACGCAGAAGTTGCTGCTGCCCTTGGAGTTGGTTTGCTGCTTGTCGCGGGGGGAGACCTCGTCATCGGAGCTGTCTGTGTAGGACGCGGCTGGAGCCAGGAACGAGAGAAACGAGAACAGAGAGACCTCCATGGCCCCAACTCCACGCGGTGCGGCCCCCGAGGTCTCTCACTCAGTCAGGCCAACACTCTTCGCTGCGGCCACTGCGTCCTCCCCCCCAGATCTGCTCCTGGGCCTGAGAAATGGGAGATGAGCTTTCAGGGCCAAGGCCCGGTCACCGCCCCAATGACACTCAGCCACTGGCGCTGGGATGAGGAGCCTCAGGTCTAGTGATCCCAGAGCACCGGCTACTGGTTCCCACCTGAATGGGAACGAGACATGGCAAAACGGAGAATAATTTCCAGATTACCACCTCAAACTTAAGCACCTACAGCGTCCATCAGAACCCTGTGGGAGGTTTGCTAAAATCACAGCTGGCAAGGCCCCTTCACCAGAAACCCCTTCAGAAAGTGTCAGGTGGAACCCAAAACTAACATTTCTAGCAGGTTCCTAGGTGCGGCTGCTGTTCAGAGGGCCACACTTTGAGAATCACAAATATGGACAAAAGTGGTAAGAAAATCGTACAAGGGCTTTGACACGAAGTTGTGCATAAGGGGGGGTGGGGCTGAACAAGGGGCCCCTTGCACCGTCCGCACACAAACCCTCAGCTTCTACATTCTTTTCAAGTGAATCTTCGAGTGCCCACTCTAAAGGTGAGGAGGGCACAAAAGACCACAGCTCGGCTAGTGTGGCTCAGTGGTTACGCAGTTGATCCATGAACCTAGAAGTCACTGGTTCAATCCCTGGTCAGGATACATGCCCGGGTTTCAGGCTCAATCTCCAGTAGGGGGAGTGCAGGAGGCAGCTGACAGATGTTCCTCGCTCATCAATGTTTCTATTTATCACTCTTCCTTCCTCTCTAAAATAATAATAATAAAAAAAAGCTTGTATTTTTTAAAGAAAGGACCACCTCCATGGGGCTAAGCCAGGAGGGAAGAACGAAGAAGAAACAGAGCTGGAGCCACAGTCACGTGATCTTTCCCACTCGAGGTTACTGAGGAGGATACTTCAGCAGAGAGGTAACGCGGTAAATGAAGGGAACCAGAATATACTCATCTTTACTGGTACAATTAAAGCAGTTCCTGGAGACCAGCACGAAAAAGACAGGGGCAGGGTGTACTTTATATAATGATCAGGAATCACGCTTTCAAAGTACACCTCTTCTCGAGGCCAGTTTGTCAGCCAAAACACCATCGATTTTCTCCTTGGGTAATGTGGGCGGGCGAACAGAGGAACGTGGGAGCGGGCACGGGCCCAGGACTACCAGCCAGGCGCAGCCACAGACCACACACGGAGCCGGGCTGGGGAAGCAAGCCTCCGGATGACAAAAGTGTCCCCAGCGACAGGGCTGGCTGGGAACAGTCCCATTGCCCAACCACTAACGATCGGCTTTCAGCACCGGGACGGGCAGCCCTGACGGGAGGTATCTGCAGATTCCAGATAAGCGCCCTGGGAAAGAAGGCGCTTCCGGCTCCCGAGGCCCGCACCTACCTGAGCTGTAGCTGTCGGTGGAGGACTGGGAGATGGACCTGGACAGGGAGCGGCGGCCTGTCTTGGTGGGGAATTTGGTGAACTCCTGCATGTCATCAGCAAACTGGATTTGCTGTAAGAGGAAGACAAAAGGGTTGCATGCTTACAAGGATTCCATGGAAGGTTCCATTTTTAAGGCCATACACTGTCCTCCCTCATAGCTGTTACCGTGTAGCTCCCACTACTAAGCCAGCAGCTCCCCCTCACCCCCTGACATGAGGACAGACAGAGGCCACCTTCTGACGCTTCCCCAAATGCTAATTACTGTCTCTGCCCAATTGTTTCAGCAGAAATTGTGTTTTTTGGGGAGAGGTGGCTAAAGACTCTCTTTTGGTTTCTGTCCAATTTCACTAAAATTTCCTTCCCATATTCTATGAAGTTTTCTTTCTTCTTATAACCTTGACATATTAAACCCTTTACCCTGCCCTGTTTATAATAATAATAATAATAATAATAATAATAATAAACAGGCATAATCTCATATTGCTTTTGCTTGTTTTTCTTATTTTCAGAATATTCTCTTGTAGTACATTATCCTAAAGTTAGCAATGGTCTTCTCTTTGGAAAGAATCGTGGAGATGCTTATGGTGATGAGCACTGGGGTCAGAAGCCAACCATACACCTACCCTCTACAAAGCCAAGGTAGTATACCAGACCTCCCAGATCTAGCGAAATACCAGACTATTCTAATGAGAGAGAAATTAAAACACTCATATACACCATAGTCAATTCCAGCTAATTAGGACTAATTTGAAGGTAGTAGGAGACAATGACTTGGTAAACTGCATTAAAAACTTCCTTAAATGAAATAAACTAGAACTTGGTCATTGTTTAAAGATACCTGGAAAACGGCTTTAATAAACAGCAAATAGCTAACAATTAACATTATTTGTAGGCGAATTAACGGGTGTTTCTCAAGTGAATGAATTTACTCTGTAAATGGCCTACACCTTCCTCCTGAAGTCCTATTCACACTCGGATAAACCTTTCTTTGAACTTCAGCTCCTGGGAAGCAGAATGGGTGGATTATGTCCCGGTGTGACTGAACCTGAAGAGGTTCCCGTGGAGAATCCATTAAGCTAAGCCTTCAGCAAACATCTCTGGGAAGGTAAGCTCTCTCAGGGTAAGCTCTCCTCTCCGGGGTTAAATTGAAATGGACTTGAAATAGTTTCAATGTCAAAAGCACAACTGCCTTTCTTAAAACAAAAACACACACAAAATTTCCCTCGTTGCAGCGGCCACAGCCCAGCGTGCGCCTTCTGCACAGGATTTCCCATCGCATGTTCCCGTGCCTGCAGGCAGCAGAGCTAGTTTTACCGAAGAGACTAATCCGGGAGCACGGTAACGACTTTCACCCCTTAGTCTGGTGGCAGGAAAAAGACACAGTCAAGAGACCATCATCGGCCCTAACCGGTGTGGCTCAGAGGTTAGAGCGTCGGCCTGCGGACTGAAGGGTCCCAGGTCCGATTCCGGTCAAGGGCATGTACCTTGGTTGCAGGTACAGATGTGCAGGAGGCAGCTGATCGATGTTTCTCTCTCATTGATGTTCCTAACTCTCTATCCTTCTTCTTCCTCTCTCTAAAAAAAAAATCAATAAAATATATATTTAAAAAAAGAGAAAGACCATCATCGGTTGCAGACCACTCCCTGGAGGCAGCCCGTCCTCCCTCGGCCGCTGTGCTCCTCCGGTCGCTCTTCCCGCGGCGGCCTATCGGGAAGCTGCTGTTGGCCAGGCTGTTATGTAAGGCTTCCTCCCTGCGCTCATGTTTTCAAAAGGTTCCGGGTAAGTTCCCAGACACCACCTACCAGGGGCGAGGGAGGGAACTGTAGTAACATTTGCAATTTTTTTTTTAAATATAAAGGAGGGGCAGCTGTGGCAAGACAGAAGTGTTTCTTCAGCACCCTAAGAACTGAAGAGAGAAAACTAAAAGAAAGAAAGAAAGAAAGAAAAGGAAGAAAGAAAGAACTGAAGAGTCCTAGTCCACCTGTATTAAGAGAGCTCAGCAGTCGCCTAAAGCTTAGCCAACCTTTCCCACCTAAAAACATCAGACTGCGAAGCAGGGCAAACCCCACCCCTGAAATGATCAACGCGGTCCACCCTTCAAGTGTGCGGAATGCGAACTCCAGTCACGGCACGGACGGGTGGCTGTCTCGTCTTGCAGCTTTCGGATCTGCTCGTGCTTACACAGATGCACGGTGACCTCGCTCCCCTCCCGCCCCAGACCTCCAGGCTGCGGAGAACCTGCCTCCCACTGCGGCTGCGCAGCTCGGAGCTCGGTCTTGCTCTCGGCCAAGTCCCTCCTGGAGCGCTGTTCATCTTCCCAGTGTCAATAAAAACGCTGCTGTCAACAGCGACTGTGGGACCTCACAGGTTTTCCCTCTGCTGAAACCAGATCTCTAACCGCTTCTAACGGGGTTGGCCTCCCTGCGTGGAAGCCAAAGATGACTGCAAAGCCGTTCTGTTGACATTCCTTCGCACTGCCACGATTTCTTGCCATCACGAAGTCTCCACTGGTGTCCTCCAGTGTTTCTGCCAACCCAGACGTGCAGGGAAATGCCAGGACCGAAGAGGACGCGGGGTGGGGACGTGGGGCAGGAAAAGGGGCGAGGTAGTTGAAAAGCAGAAAGTTCTGCTACAGATCCATCGTGGGTCTGGTTTCTCTCTCCAGGGTCGCCACCCCGTAAAACAGCCTGAGCCACGCCACGCACACCAGCATTCCTTCTTCAACTACTAACTAGGACTTCCACGTCTGAGACAGGCCAGAAGGGCCGGTGGACCATTCTCCAAATAGACATCTACGAGCTGTACCTTCAGAACTAATTACATTCAGGTCAACTTAACGGGCTATATCCAGTGAGCAGAAAGAGTTGCTATACAGAACTCACCAAGAAAAGGGGATCGCAGGCACCCCCACGAGCTGTAAGCCTTCAGAGAAGAAGAGCAGTATATACCACTCGTGCTGTTGATGCCAACGAGAAACTGAGACGTTCACTTCCACAACCACAGGATTAGCTACTCACTAGCTTAGCTATACTCACTTCACAGGCTCCACCCCGTTCTGCCTTTTAGCTCTTGAATGAGAATGAAAAACCACCCCAACTCCACGGTGACTCACTGGCCAAGGGACGGTGAGCAGGATGCTACTCACGAAGAATATTCTTTTAGTCAGCACGTTTGGTAGGCACACACTAAGGACCCAGTGCCATTCCAGGAAGTTGATGAAAGGAAAGACGGTCCCTTTCACGGTGAAATTAATGGCAACACAGAGGGTTTTGTCACAGAATTTTACTGCTTCTTTAGGAACATGCACGTTTTTACGTTTAAAAATTATAGTCGGCATATTTCTTAGCCAACACTAAGACACTTAGCAAAAAGGTGACCATGAGAAGCCAGGAAGCTGGACAAGGTCAATTACTAAGCAGTGTGCTCTAGCACCTCCCAAGATGGCTAGCACATCCTCTGTAAGCCCTCTCCCACATCTTCTGGCCAACTCGCCTTTCCTCTAGAGTCTGTGGGTTCTTTCCTCACGGGCTCTTTCCTCAGAGGAAGGAAGAGCACATGGCTTTCAGGCTAAACTGGTGGAAGAACTTACCCGCGATCGGCCTGATTCCCATTTATGTGAATCCAAAGAAACAGTAATCAACAAACACCAACTTCTGGGGACAAGAACGATGTGAGTCCAAACATCTTTCAGACTTCCAAATGGATAAAAGAAATGTCCCCAGAAGAAGGGCACCCCCTTCCTGACAAGATTCAGGTACACCCCTAGAAAGCACTTCACATCCAGGGAATCAGGCTCAGGCCACGGAGCGATGTACAGCCTTGTCAGCCACTTCTATTCCCAGAGGAGAAACCAGTCTTCCGAGCAACCAGGTCCCCCAGTCCCGTCTCAAGTTCCCTAAGTTTCCAGTCACCTCAGATGGGGCCCGAGTTTCTGGGGAGCAGGGAATGGGCAAGCTCATCACAGCAGACATGTCTCTCCCCCACCCCACGCGCCTCCGTGTCTCAACAGGAACAGGACGTAACACACACTGCTCGAATCCAGTTCCAGGCACAACACTCCTTTCAGATGGGACTCGCCTTGATGCTTCATCAGCATCGGGGGGAGGCCAGGGAGAGGCGGCGCCCGGGCCCACACTGCTGAGTCACTGAATGGCGGGGGAGAACATAAAGCCTGGCGACTCGGCCAGAGAGCAGCTTTTCCCGATCCGCCACTCCACTCTCTTCTCACGAGACAGCGCACGCCACCGCTTCTATTATCTCCGCCGTGATCTCGTGAAAATGAGTGATCCGCGCTGCCGACTGCCAGCTGTCAGATAAAGAGGTTCCTGGCACGAGCGGGCCAGGGAAGGGCTTCCTAATCTTTTGAAAACCACAACGGACCGCACAGCACAACACACATCCGGGAGAGGTCTCATTGCCACTTAGCTATCGACCTTGTCCATCTCTTCCTCATCCTCAAATCACCAGCCGTGTTAGATGAAAACATGTCGGCCATTCTTCCTTGTGCCTGACATTGAGTTGTCATTGTCTACATTAAAGAAAACATTTTTTTTTTTGTACAGGGACTGAAGAAAGCTAGGTTCCTGGAACATACCTATAACTTTAGCCATACACTAAAGGCACACCCCCTCCCACCCCCAGATCACCACCATCACTGTTCTATTTATTTCTCTGAATTTATTATTAGCTTCAACATACAGATTTTTTGAAAAATAACACAAGGATACCTCTATGCCCTCCACCTCGGTTGCATCTTTCCATTTCCACATGAGGTTTCTTTCTCCGAACTGTTTCCTTCCTGTGACCAGGAAGTTCAGGTTTGAGGAGGGATTAGAAAGAGGTTAAAGTTTTGGCAGGAGTGTTTCACAGACGATGTTGTATAATTCACTTTGCATCATCTCAGGACACACGGAATCGGGCTGTTCCACTGAAGGTGACACTTGGCTGAAGCCTGGGCTACAGTAAGGCCGCCGGTATTCGCAGGTAAAGGTTACTGTGTGGAGGGAGCCTTGTCAGCCTGTGATACGCGGCTCCCTCGTGACTCTGCCATCTGTTCCTAATCCTTGCCTGAACGGGTTATACTGGGGGAGGCGGGTGGCTTATAGAATCATGCTTTTTTTTTTTATTATTAATCCTTCCAAATATAGTATTACCTGGCATTCTTTGGTCAAGAAAAGCTTCTCTTCTCCCTCACGTTTTCTTTCTCACTCATCATTCAGATTTTTACTTCTTCAGGATTACACTCAAGGACAAGCAGTGTGACTGTCCCAAACTGAGCCAGTGGGGGGCTCCTTCCAGCTGATCCTTCCAACCCTTTGACATGAATGACCCCACCCAGAGCACCTCCTTCCTTTTGGACACGGACCCAGCAGGCTCGCCTTGTTCTTTCTGTGCCTCAGACCTGCAGCGGCCCTTTCTCCCCGAGCCCCGCCCTCCTCCAGGGCGAATGGCATTTTGAAACTGACACCTGGGTAGGAGGTTGCTCCTTGCCATCGGAAGTGTCCGTGCTTCCAGTTCTTTCCGCGGAGAAAGACATCCGCCTGGTTTTACTCACGAGTTCGGATGGATATTTCCATTTCAAATTTCACAGGACCATTTTTTTTTAAGCCTTAACTTTTCCTATTTGTATCTCTTTCCTCATGTTGACAATTACGGTCTCTCACAGAGAAGTTCAACTGGCAAGATACACTGGCATTTATTCTTTCAGATGAAAACTTGTCAACTGCTTACAACAGGTCAATCTGTGCTCTTCAAACACATTCTTCTGAGGAAAGAAGTTCACTCCGAAAGCGAGCGAGAGTGGACAGCCCCAGAAGGCAGGTGGAGTCTCGCTGGCACGGGGAAGGTGGCTACAGACTGAGTGCCTGCCATATGGTAATGCCTTAGCCCACCCAGGAGAAACCAGAATAGAGGCATGCTAGAGTAATTCTTTTTCTTGACCTGGAAGTCTACCTTAAGTGAAAGTGAAAGCCAGTTAGTTCTGCAGACTCAAACCCTCTGCACGTCTGCCTGAGTGCATCCCCCCCTGCAAGTCAGCTCAGCATCCGGGAAGGCCGTACCTAACTAGGGGGGAACACGCCAGTCCGAGCAAACAGCCGATGGCAGAACGATCGCAGCTCCCAGGGAGTGGCCGTCGAGTCCATGCCGGTCAGCTTTCTGAGCCCCAGACTAACACCCCATAAAGTTAATGAGATGGAAAGCATATCGGCTGTTCAGTCAGCATCCACCGAGTCCCATAAAGTCGAGGCTCCGGGGAGGAAGAAGCCATCAAAACTCCACACTAAATAAAATAATCGGGCTTTAAGACTTAATGTGAAATCGGAACTCTGCAGTAACAGGCCCGGAGAGTGGAACGGACCTTTCAGAATCCATCCTGTAGCGACACTGATGTTTTCAAGTCCAAGGAGCAAGGCGAAATCACTCTGAAGATCAGCTGGCTGCAGCTCCCACAGCTCTCAGAAACCAAACACAAAACGCCCCCAAAGGAGAGACTACAGACCCCCTCATGGGCAGGAATCTATCAAAGAGAACTAGTCACGTCGAACACTGACCATATTTTTCATTCCGGAGAGGCAATCTCTGCCATCCGTCCTGACTTCCTACATTGAGATGTACATGTTCAATTTTAGGAAAAGTCTCAGGAGTAAATCATGATCTCAGCCTGTAAGAAGCAAGCTGGCTCAAAGGAAGTGCTGCCTGCAGCTTCGTTGAGGCTATTTAAAAAGAAGAGCTGCCTTTGCTCCGGAATGAACACAGTACCCTCCACCCCACACCACCCCCCAGACCAGAATACGTAAGCCTGGGTTTGCTTCATCTAGAGCTTTCTGAGCAGCCATTTTTCTAATGAGGAAAGTGGGCAGACATCCAGGGACAGAAACCTCTTGCTTTAGGCTGTATGGCAAACCACAAGTCAAAATCAAAATTTGTACAGGAAAAGGTATTCAGCAATTTTTTTTTTTATTATTGATTTTTCACGGAGAGGAAGGGAAAGGATAGAAAGCCAGAAACATCGATGAGAGAGAAACATCGATCAGGTGCCTCCTGCACGCCCCCTACTGAGGATGTGCCTGCAACCAAGGTACATGCCCTTGACCAGAATCAAACCCAGGACCTTTCAGTCTGCAGGCCGAGGCTCTATCCACTGAGCCAAACCGGTTTCGGCATATTTTACAAGTAAAGAGCACTGCGTGAACATCACTGATCTATATATTATCTTCAAACCATTTTCACTTGAATCTTGACATAAAAATAACAAGTAAAAACCACCAATAAATTAGGGCCTTTACTTAAAGCTGATCAGAAGTTTGATCAGGTTAAGGGGCTTCTTTAAAAACAAAAAAATAAAGATAACGGGGTGTATTTCCCCGTAGAGTAGGGAGCCTTGGCTTTAATGCACCACTGAGCAAAGAATGTCCTTCTAGAACAGCAGCGTGGGAGTTTCCTAGCAGAAGAGTTTTCCATACGTTGATGTAGGAGAGCATTCTGGAGCCCCTGGTCCTCGGGGAAAGACCTTGAATACTGCGCAGGCTCAGCAATCCCTCCCGGGGTGTGGAAGCTGGCCTTGGACCTGAGGCAGAGGGACAGGAATAGCCCTGAAAAGACCACCTCCTCACACGGAAGGCCCGGTTCCCGGGAGGTGGAGGAAGAGCTGCCGCAGGCCCCGCCATGCCTGCTGTGCTCCCGCCTCTACGCCTGGCCGGTCTGGTCCACAGAATTCTCTCTCGCAGGCCCCACACCGAATCTCGTTCATGCTCTGCGTCCATGTCACACATGTCTGCGTCCTGCGGCAGGGTTTGTCACTCCTTCCGGTCAAACACCAACCTTTCCTCGAAGAGACATTAACATTGGTATCTGGAAAGCCCTCCCCTTTTTATCCTTATTTGATAATAAAGCAACAGTGATGGGACTAAAGAAATATTATTATTTTGGTCTGGGTCTCAAATCCACTCGCTTTGGCTTAAGAAGGACCCTGCCTACTGGCTACCTATCTCACCTCAATCACCTGGCTTTCTGGGCTCTGCCCTCCTTTTTTCCCATCTTCCTTCTCTAATCTTTACTCTGTCTGTTTCCTCTGCACCCCAATCACTTCCTTCTGCGACTTTCTCTTTTGAAGCCAGAATTTCATTAAAATGCCCTCTGCTGAGCTTTATCACGTTACTATCCCTATTAGCCCAGGAATTCATAATATAAGTTATGTTCAGGAGCTCCTCATATTCTGACCTGATTTTTAATCCACCGAGTCCAAAAAGCTCAGCCACCCAGAAACCAGGAGCAGGGAATGGGGACAGGGAGTCAGATCATTCGTAGGGTTTCACAGAGAACACAGACTCAAGGACTGCCACTGGGTCACTGGAGGTTAGCCATGCTTCTGTCACTTCTTCTAGAGACGCCACCAGGATCTCTGCCCATGCCCGGGCTGTCAGGTGAAGAAATGACAAGCCGGTCTGGCTAGGCGCTGACAGTCCTAAGCACCCACCCCCTGGCCTGGCTGTACGCCAATCACCGCATTCTCAATCCCAGGCACGCGCTCTAGGTGTCAGCTAGGGTCCCTGCATGGGCTCCAGGCCGCCAAGTCCCCTTTATATGCAGACTGTCCTAGATGTGTCCTGTTTTTGGAAGGCAAACAACTCTCATAGAGTCCCAACCCCAAATGATGAACAACCGCTACCCTGACTTCCGGGAGCCCAAGAATAACCTCGGAAGCTGTGAGCCGCACAGGATGTGAATCACTGTCCTGCTCACTGATACACTCTAAGTGCCCATCACAGGCTGGGACACGGGGCAGTGTGACTTCCGGTCAGAGCTCCCTCTCAACACCTTGGAAAAGAACAACTAAGTACCTCTCACGTGGGACACGGCTTTTCCTCAAGGCCAAAGTCACCCAAGAGAGGCAGAGGTGGTACTGCACCGCCCTGCCCATGCCAGGTTTCCTCACACTCTGGCCAGCCTCGCTACCCAGTCTAAAGAGGGTTCTAAATCTGGCCTCGTCCGGTGTGAGTTGTTTACAATGCACGTACCATCACACATCCTCTACCTGCCCCTCACCCGTACCCCCTCCCCATCCTGATGAGTAGTTCTGGGTTGGGGCCTGGCCACACATATTTTGAAAAAGTTCCCTAGAAGACTGATAGCTTCCCTCCTTCCCACTCCAGAAGTACTGATCTGGGACAGTCTCCGCAGGATCTGAGAAAGCAAACTCCGGCACCCCAAGTTTACCAGGCTCTTGAGAAAGCGACTCAAGGGGTGCAGGGAGCAAAGGGGGAGCTGCATCTCGGTCGGAGATGAAATAAGCCAAAGGAAGGGGAGGGTCTGCCACTAGCAACACCTCCGCCGGTCAGGTATGAGCGCTCTATGGGGGGGACCAGAGGGTCCGGGAGCAGGACAGAGCTGGGGTGCGGGAGGGACTGCTTACACGAGGGCCTCGTCCACACGCAGTGAAACTGGCAAGGTGCTCCCATTCCACACATGCCCGCACGCAGCTAACCCCCTCCCGTGGAGTCAGAAAGGAATGTGCAGAATCTGATCCTCTACACCCGGGATAGGCGGGGTTCCTTCCCCTGAATCAAGGGGTGAACGCGTTTCATCAGCTCTCCGCTCCCAATTGCAAACGAGGCCAAGAGCTGAGGTGTCCTCCCAGCTCAGATGCTGCCCTTCTGACCTTTATGGTTCGGAAACCCATCTCACTAAAAGCCAGGCCTCTGCCGTCCTCAATGCCCCCTCAACTGGCAAATGAGAACGGAAGCACCCCCAGAGGAAGGCATCCCGGGGAAGGGGTGCCATCGGGTCAGCGCCCCAGCACGCGTTTTCCTGGGGTTCACAATACAGTTGATTACTCTCGGAACATCATGTTCCCACCCAGCCTGGTCTCTCTTTTTGGTTGCAAATGTGAAGTAAACAGATTCTAGAGCAGCTACCCGTCTGTTACCACGGCCACCGTATTGATCAGTGTAATTGACATTCACAATTCATCTAATCCAGCACAAGCCAGCTGGGCTGCTGGCCATAAGAACGGAACATTGGGAACCTTCCTGTCTTGCTTCCTAAGAAGTCTGGGCACGAGAGACTCAGGCACTGAACCGGGAGGTGGAAACCACTGGCCACCCCCAGGAAATCAAATTTGTGACCAGAACAAATGAATGCGCCTGCCCTCTCCACGAAGCACCTGTTTCGATTTCCAAAGCTGCAACATTCCGAAGGTCTCCCTTTCCCCCGAATCCTGCCGAGGTCACATACTCCAGGGAAATGTCACACACCAAGTCCTCGGTGCCAACTAGAGTCTGAGTGCCTGGTTAGGACAAGCCCTGGCCCGGTGCCCAGACGACCGCAGGTCTGAAGAAGGTATATTTCAGCGACAAGGGCATATACGTGGGGCTTCTGAACAGCCAGCTCCGCCTGTGGGGCGGAAGGGCAGCCAGGGCTGCAGAACGCGAAGGATCACAAGTTTGCTCCTCGCGGCCGGCAGAGCTGTTGTTTATGACATCCAGGACTCGGCACACGTTCCAAAATGGAACTGCTCAACTCCCCGCTGGTCCCCAAATCCCAAACACCCTAAGGGCAAGCCTCTATTCTTTAATCAAGAGCATCTGAAAATCAGACTTCCGGTTTCAACTTGGGGCAGAGGCCCGAAAGCTAAGGATTTCAAACCTGATGGAAATGTCAAGTTCCTTTTTCTCTTGTGTCTGAGGGTACCCCTAAGCTCTGGCCTCCTGCCCTGCGGTTCTCATGCCACGGAGCTAAGAAGCTGGGGTAGCCACGTGTTCTCCAGCTTCCTTCCTTACATGCGAAGGTAGTTCTGGCAGGATCTAGGGATCCACTAAGATGTTGAAAACTCCCATCAGTTTCTCATCTGCGGCTCCTGGTTCTCCATCATCGTCCACTTGGGAGGTCTGACTACGAAAAACCAGCCAGCCAACTGACGGGAAAGTAAGCCAAAGGCGCCAAGTCAGTCCGACACTTTCTCCTGGGATAATCATGTCGCAGTATTCCACTCAATAACAAGCACTGTATGAGTGCAGGCACTGCACACTACACGTCTGTGCGAGGTATGGTCAAAGAGGGCAAGCAGACTCTCTGTCCTCCAACTTCCCTTTTTGAGTTCAGGATCCTAAGATCCCAATTCCCTGGCCAGCTCAGAGCTGTGCGCCACGCGGAGCACCGAGCCTTTCCCCGGGCCCGAGCACACAGCTCCGTGGGGTCCCACTGACGCCACTGCACAAGCCGGGTCGGGAGAAGGGAACTGTCTCAACAGGGCCTGCGGCAGTCCGTACGTGATGATGAGCAGCAGGGACCTGAGCAGTTTAAGCCTCAGTCTGGCACCCAGCTGAGACCGGGTGCCCGTTTTAAAAGACGTGAACTGGTCAAGGAGAACATGTTAAGCCCGTTCAGCCCTACAGGTTGAACATGGAGACCCATTAGCTTAAGGCACTGGGGCTTTGATGACAAGAAAGACAAATAGCGTGTGATATCCCTGGTGTATGGAATGAAAAATAGAAACATTCATAGATACAGAGAACGGAAGTAATGGTTGCGGGGGAGGGGGGGAGGTGTAGGTGGGGGCTGGGGGCTGGGGGGGATGGACAAGAAAGGTGAAGGGAATTGAGAGGTACGGTTATGAAATAAATAAGTCACAGGATGTCATGTACAGCACAGAGAGAACAGTCAATGATTAACTTTGTACAGTGACAGATGGTTACTAGACTTGGGATCACTTTGTGAGGTATATAAATGTCGAGTCACGAGGTTGCACACCTGGAACTAACATAACATTGTATGCCACCTAAACTTTAATGTAAAAAAGAAAGCAGGGACGTGCTTGGACAGTCCCAGATGTGTGGTTCTGTCAACGTTCTTTCACTCTGCCCCAGCACCCCACATACCACCTTTCACCAGTTCATTCAGCTTTTTCACTCTGTGTCCTGTTTGAGCAGTAAATGATTAACACCATTGTATAGTGTTAAATAGCACCAATCATTACCTACATTCTGAGATTCAGACCCTGGGCTGAATCCTCCAGAAAAAACGGAGAGAGATAAGAGCAAAAATAAAACCAGTCCGAGTGTCAACCGAGGCCAGCCTGTTCCACCCGGGCTCTGTAATTGCTGTGGAGCAAAGGCCACGCGTTTCTGCCCGAGAGACTCAGTTACACACAATGAGGAGCAGGCTGCCTGGAGCAGTGACACAGGGCCTGGAGGAGGACCGTGCAGGCAGGGAGATGAGATCTGAGGGGATTACATAAGAAGATAAAGTCATAGCTCCGAGGAGTATCTGCAATGGTTTCGCATAAATCCGGGATTCCAGTTTGGGAAGATTCCCAAACCATTGCAGACTGAAGGAATAGATTCCCGGACCCAGCTCGCCCAATGCCTGACAGACACCCACACTCTCTGCGGTGGTTGGGTAGCTCGCATCCCACTTCCATCACAAGCTCTCAGTCCTCCCATTGTCTGTCCGCCTCCTGGAAATCAACAACTACTCTAGTGCTCAATAGGTGTCAGCTCTACATAAAGTAACATTTTTGTCAGGAAAAATTTTCCTCCTGTTGAAAAGATGTCCCAATAGAAACAGCTGTCTTAGCTTTTTAAGAATATTAAAAATGAGTATTTCAAATAAGCTAGGTGGAAGCAGGTACTCACTGAAGAACATGCTGGATAAGAGCCCTAAACCGGAAGTGTACCAGGCAAACCAGGATATATGATCACCCTGGTTATAAAAGAGTAAGCACACTGAGATTTACTAAATGCTATTGCCCTGGACAATCCTGTAGGGCTATCACTATTCCCTATTGTGCAGATAGAAAAATGGAGGCTCAAAGTCCATGCCCTTGACCACAGTCATGTGCAGTTGTAAAAAACACCTTAAAAGTACATAGCTTTAATGGGGTGTGGGGAACAGATCCCCTGCAAATAAATAACTAGAAGGACAACTTTTATTTAGTGATCCTTTAAGCCAGGAGATAATGGAATCATACTTTCAAGGTGTTGAGAAAAATAAATGTCAACCTAAAATTGTGTACCTAACAAAACTAGCTCTCAAAAAATGAGAGTGAAATAAAGGCATTTATAGCTGAAGAAAGAAAAAAAATGGCAGGAAGAAAGAAAATGAGGCTCAGACAGCCTAAGTCGCTGGTCCAAAGTTCCAAGTCTATTAGATGGCAGAGACGGAAGGTAAACCTGACCCTAAAAGTCAAGTGCTTGCCTTAGACTGCTCTACTACTCGTTTTAGGGACAAAAAGGGAAAGTTCCACACTTCTCATGGAACAGGCAAGCAGCAGGGGGAGAGCAAGAAGACTTCCTGGATGAGTCAAAGGGAAATATGGAATCAGAAGAGACACAGTGACCGCAATCCTGTATGAAATTGTAACTGCTTCCCTATGCAAGCAATGATAGTCTTGATAAGAGTCTTGTGGTCAGAATCTGTTCTTATGTTTGGGTTCTCAGATTTCAGGTTGGGAAAAAAACTCTGGTCAGAGCAAATATGCCATTCATTCTTCATACACGAGGGGTTGCTTCTGACCCACCTCACTAGGACATGTTCTGAATATTACACCGAGAAAAATGAGGGTGCCCTTCTTAATAAAATTCTACTATTCAGATTCCCAAATTTGATAAACAGACTGGTATAAATAAATGTCAGGTTCAAGAAAGCACTAAAAGACTTGTTTACAGATGAGAATTACAAGAGGTAACAAAGTAAACTTGCTCGGTGTCACGGGCAACTAAAGATTTCCCCTGCATGTATCAAAAAATACATTAAAAACCTGGTAAACACCCCCAAGAATGTCACATTGGAGAGCACACCCTGGATCCAATCTGTATCCTCCTGACAAAACAAACGGCCCACATTTGTCATCTTGCCACAAGCTGAAAGTTTAATGAACTTAGAACACAGTGATAACAGAAACTAGTGTTGAACTAACTCCACAGAATCAAGTAAGAAAAAGAGAGGTGATCCCTATCTGTGGAGAAATCGCAACAAGATAGGATCTTCTTACACATCTGATGCCTGTTCAGAGACTGCCATGGAAGAGAATCAAGAGGCATTACTGGCCAAAACCAGTTTGGCTCAGTGGATAGAGTGTCGGACTGCGGATTGAAGGGTCCCGGGTTCGATTCCAATCAAGGGCATGTGCCTTGGCTGCGGGCACATCCTCAGTGGGGGGCGTGCAGGAGGCAGCTGATCGATGTCTCTCTCATCAATGTTTCTAACTATCCCTCTTCCCTTCCTCTCTGTAGGAAAAAAAAATCAATAAAATATATTAAAGAGAGAGAGAGAGAGAGAGAGAGAGAGAGAGAGAGAGAGAGAGAGACACACTAATGATGTCTGGAGAAGACAGAGGTCAACCTGTTAAATCTCTTCTCAGTGGCTTGAAGAACTGGTGTCAATGCTGTAAAACTGCACCAAGATTCCACCGACTAGGTTAACATCTAACCAGTACTCACTGGTGTTCTGGCTGGTATGTTTCCTAGGTTCAGCTGACTCCTTCCATATATACGCTTTATTTAAAAAGAGAATATCCTTCAAGCAAAAGTACCTTCTGTTGCACTGTTTGGTAAAGTCTGACTTCAAAACTCGTAAAGCCAAGCGCCTCAGGGGTCACCCCGGAGCCCCTCCAAATGTTCAGAAGTGCAGGGCAGAGCAAGCGTCCTGCCAGGCCAAGAGAAACATGTCTATTGTAGTTTGTCAACAAGCTGGAAACTTGGGCTTACCCTATAGGGGGGAACCCACTTGATACAATGTCCATTTCTAAAAGCCCCAGAACTGCTGTTATTTCTCCCACACAAAGTGGCACAAACAGGAGGGTAAACACCCAGTGAGGATGGGAAGCCAGCTGACTTGTTTGGTGTGACGCGAACTGCCAATATTCACCAAGGATCCTCTTTCGTTGTGACAGCTGTGGTTACTGTGGAAGCATCTCCATGCCTATGCGTTTTGATGGACATCTTTCCCAAACATCGTGAATAAAACCTCACCGGTTACACTAGAAGCTGAGCTGAGGAGCATCAAGGTCACCCTGGCGTGACCTACAGCCTCTGACTGGCACCAGAAGTGTCCTCCCTTCCATGGGGCCTCCGGGCTTGGAATGATCCAGAGTGACTTGGTCTAGAGCCACATCGGCATCCTCAGGGGTTAAGCACGGTGCCCTTGGAAGAGGCCTTTTTCTCACTCCATTCAGTACAACGAAAGGACCCCTTTCTCGCCCCCAATTCCTGGTTTTACCATCTGACATCACCAGTGACCATCGGGGACAAGCCTTACTACTGGATCACACTGCAGCTACGATGTCCTACCGCACAAGCTGTCTTCCTCGGGAATTGCTGTGTACCTTTCCTGTGTCTGCCAGGAAGCTGTAACTCTGGGTTCCTAGCAGAGAAAGGGCTCCTAGGAAGCTGAGTTACACGGGTGATCAGCCTCACCACGCATCTCAGCCCTCGGGCTTACCCATTTTGCTCATGTCTACAGTTCTGACTTCCTCTCTACATTGTGTGAGTCCCGTGTTATAAGCAGCGCAAATGCTCACGAACCAGAGGAAGTGTAACCTACTAACAGACTTCTTAAAAGTCTTTATTGTGGAAGTATTACCAATGTTCCCCTTTGCTCCCCACTGACCCCCTGCACCCCACTCCTGCCCCCTAAGAGACTTCTTTAAAAAAAAACAACAAAAAAGCACTTCTGCTTGGTTCCAACCTGTGCCCGTTTCCACTGGCCGAGAAGGAAACTGAGGCACAGAAGCTCACTTGCTTAAGGTGGCAGACACCCAGATCAACAATCAAACCAACGCGTCCTATTATCCACACGGCACTGCGGGAGCCCCAAGGCAGAGAGCAGAACCTCACTGCCTATGCTTTTAACTGATGGGCATCCACTCCACCCCCCAAAAAGTGAACAAAACTTCACCCGTTCCCCTGGAGTCTGAGCTGAGCACCAGCAAGGTCACCCTGAAGCGACCTACAGCCTCTGACCGGCACCAGACACGGCATTTCCCAGGGGGCCTCGGGGCTTGGAATGATCCAGAGTGACTTGGTCTACAGCCACATCGGAACCCTCGCAGGTGAAGGACAGCAGCCTTTGAAGAGGCCTTTTTCTCACGCGCTCAGGGCCGCCACGCGACATTCTTCTCATACTTTCTCACCGTGTCCAAAGTGCGTTATGTCAGACTGCCCAATTCCGCTGCCCTTCTGAAGAACCATCACCTGGGAGGGTGGTCGGCAAACCGCGGCTCACGAGCCACATTTGGCTCGAGAGCCGCGGCTTGCCGCTCTGTTGACTAATGCGTTGGCCCACCACTGTCACAGACTACCCTTTACCTCTTTGCACACAACTTGCCACAATTGCCTAATTCCAAATACACGGCACCCTTTAGGCTAGGACTTGGCTGCTCCGTGACCTTGACTAGTCCTCAACCAACTCATGAACTAAATAAATGCCTTTGATAGTCACTAGCGGGAGGATAATTAGGTATCATAAAGCACTTGAACATCGTGCGGTGTGAGTGCAACACAATCAAGCTCAGAGAGAGAGCGAGATGAGGAAGAAACTGGGGGATACATTTCCCAGCGAATGGAAATTCACACGGGGTCTCCCCATATCCCTGGCCCCCGCTGCTGCTGTCAGCTAAGGGGATGAGTCTTTCGGGTCATTAGCACTTGGCCTGACAATCACACACATTAGCAATACTCCTCCGGGGAAGAAAGGGGGAGCAGGGCACCCATTCCTGGTAGGCAGCCAGGGAGAGACATCTGGAGGACCAGGTGGCCAGGTGGGCAGTGACTACCGAGTACCCGCTACGCGCTAGAGACAGAGCCGCACACAGTGCGTCCCATGGCGCACAAGCGTCCCTGCCTTTGCGCTGTTTACCACCCAGGATACAAACTTGGCCTTATTCGCAGCGGCACTGGCGAGCAGAAAGGCTCGGTGAAATAAAGGCAAGTGCCAACAGAGGCGCCTAAGGCGGAGACAAAAGACAGGCTGGCCCGCAGAGGAAGCGGTGGGGGAGTTAGGGTACCAGCCTTTTTTCCCCCCCTCACTCCCTGAAGGTTCTACCCTTAAGCGTTCTGCTCAGCACGGCTGTGTGGCTGTCTCTAAACAGTGCCCATTGCAAAGGCTACTGCCCCAGCCACGCCGGCGGCGGCTGAACCCAGAGCACCAAAAAGTGGGCTCCATCGGCGCCCTGAGAATCAAGGGGTCTTCCCCCACCTTCTAAAAGGCCTTCTATTGGAAGACCTGAAGTTTGCGGGGGGGGCAAATGGAGCTAAAGCACACAACAATGAGCTGTCTTTTCAACCCTGCCAGTCATCTCTGGAGTGTTAGATTCCTTACAAAAATACTAATAAATGAATAAAGAGGAGAGAGATTAAATTTTTTTTTAAAAAAAAGGGGGGGATGACAGCGTAACCAGTTCAGGTGGGGGAGCCTCAAGCGCTGGAACTGCTCCTGCGAGCCCAGCCTGCAAGCCCAGCCTGCAAGCCCCGGTCCGCTTACCCCAGCGCTGCGCCCCGGGGGACCCCTGCAGGCCGCCGCGGCCCCTCTGTTGACAACCGGTGGGAAACGTGTACATCCTCCTCCACCTCCCCCGGGGCCTGCAAAGGTCCCCCGGGGTCTCCTGCTAACGGGCCGCGCCAGGTAGGTGGGAAGTCAGGACGTGGCTGGCAGCAAATGCTCCGAAAAGAAAAGCGCCAGGGATCCCGGTTCCCCCCTGCTCCCCGAGCTGGCTAGACCCAGAGCCCCCCAAGTCTGCCCTTTCACCTTCCAAGCAAGAGCGTCATAAGGACACCCATCCTCCTCCCCTCCCCGCACCCCCACCCCCCCGCAGCCCAACAACTGAGCAAACTCGCTCGGCCTCCCCTG